>JAUTBQ010178608.1:0-11169 GCA_032361185.1 Lepetodrilus ovalis
GGGTGTACAAATCAAACGTAAATAGTCTCAGACAGAAATTCGTTTGGCCAATATCTAGGCCAATCAACCGTGATAGTGTGCCGTTAAACATACTGTAGCCAGTTACCGTACCTTGGATATTATGTGTATCAGTGGTGTATGGTCTGGGGAACGTCAACGTGTACACGATCCAGATCTCGGAAAGAGGTACCGGTAAATTAACATTTTCAATACCAATTGGTGTCGCACACAATATACTCCATCAAGGATTCCTAAAAATAAAACACGCAAATATTCTACTTACATGTTCTTGGGTGACATATGGATATGTTAGAAAACATTAACGTATCCATTAATGCCTCCTCGCAAAAAAAGGGGTACTTATTCCGCTTAGGACTTATCCATGCCGTACACCCTGACACACATTTAGCGGGAAACTTGCGCAAACAGCCAGCTTATGAAATCATTTTCCCGATGATTTTGCTGTAAAAATATATCCAATGAAATAGATTTCATAATTGTTCTATTTATAGCTACTATAGACTGTTTGCGCAAGCGTCTCTAGATGTGTACCAAACCACATTAATTTGTGATACTTAATATCTATTTTATATCACCAAAATCCCTTTCGTCGAACCTTTCGTCAAAACAATAACAAACAATTTTTTTTTTAACAATTTACAATTAGCTATTGTCGACATACTTAGCGCACACATTTACATTGCTGGATTGTACTCAAAACTATTCGCTCAAAATGCCTACCAATACAATATACTTAATTGACAATGTAGACTATGCAATACTCAATGTATATCTGCCAATGCACCTAATTCATGTTCATGCAGTCTACCATGTTCTGTTTAGAACATTTGTTTCCACACGCACGCACGCACGCACACACACACACACACACACACACACACACACACACACACACACACACACACACACACACACACACACACACACACATTTCTTCGCAATAGCCTTTCTTTATCTTTTAAAAATAAATTAAAGCCTGGATCCGCTCTCCACTGTACATCCGCACCCCCCTGTCCAAAACCCCATCTCCCCAACCCCCAACTCTGGGCACTTGAGCGTTAAGAAGTGTGAACTAGGGCTTGTGATTTGTAAAATATCACTCATCTTGAACGGAGAATGTCTGACTTGTCTATAAGATATACTCAGCTATGGTGAAACCAGCTCTACAACAAGCCGTAATCTATCTTGTGATTTTGTGTAATGTGTGTGCACCTTATGATTTTGTCGTATCAAAGAAAAGGCTACAGCAGTCCCATTCACAACCCTGAGTGGATCCGAGAACTACGACTGGCTTTAATGTTATGTCAAACAAGTGCAGAAAGTCTAGATAAAAATTGAACTACTTGACAGGCAGTTAATGAAGACATGAGAGTGAATAACTATTTCACATTAAATGACTCTTCAGATGAATGCGTTTCTATAATATAGATAATTTGCACAAGAATGTTAATGTCATGAAACGAAAATATTCATACGACATTTATCAAAATTGAATACAGGAATACCGGACAAAACCTCTATCTCAGTAATGATATCTATCTTCCTAAATGATTATCACCAAAGGTTGCCCTTTAAAAGAGACCCCCGTCTCACCAGGACCTGGTGAACTATAGTGATTATACCTACTGTGTGTCTGCGTCCGTCTGGACGTATGCATGCGCAATAAAGACAGACAGACAGACAGAGAGAGAGAGAGCGAGAGAGAGAGAGAGAGAGGGAGAGAGGGAGAGAGAGAGAAGGGGGTGAAGGGGTGGGGGGCGTGTCGTGAGGAGAATGTGGGACACAATCCGTTGCTGTTATTTCGAGAATTGATAGTAATCTTACCCATGGTGTTCTCAGCTTCTCGTGAAACCTCAAATCAATTGACGAGAGCATGCTAAGTTTTTTGTTTGTCATAACTCTTCCACATACTCCCACATATCAAGATCTAACGATATTCTTTTGAGTTTTTATTTCTGTGATCTATTGAGCCAATGTTCCCGAAGGTATAGTGTAGGCCAACGTAATGCCATCGTTAAGCATTCGTAGAGGAAAATCTGACGGTCTTGAAAACGTCAAACTTTCATTCTCGAATGCCGCTTTACGATGCTGTTGGGTATGACCCCAGAACAGTAAACGAAAATGCTTTAACGGATGTACAGTTGAACACTGTATTTCTGTGACTAAAGGAGATTGCATCAACAACAATATTTATAATAGGGCTGTCACATATCGTGAGGTAGGCGTATCGTGGCACCCCCTAATTTATAATGCCGCCAAGTGTTCAGTGTATTTGAGATAACGAACCAGTTTTAGATGATTTTGTACACTTTTATAACTTTGCTATTTAAAAAAGAGAGACTTATTTTTTTTTAGTTTTGATGGAATGCCACTAGATTTTCGTCTTATAGAGCATACCGTGACTCCACTGTCATCATCCTCAAAACCCAGGCCATTTGGACTACATGTACTAACATGGCCGGAGTTTCGAGGATGCACTGCCCTGTGAAACTCACTCATGAAAGTTCACGTATTTACTTACATTATTATGGTAACGTTTTCAAGCAACAGATCTAGACTATATTTCTTTTTATAATTCCGCGATATAGGTACCTGAGTATGCAATGCGCTAGATAACGGAAATCTCACAGACCACGTTGTGTGCCTTTTTGCCTTTTTGAGATTAGGAAAACCTGTTCACATCATGTATTCCGATGCCAAAACGTTTTTTCCGCTTGCCTCTACAATTTCTATTTTGTAGCCTTCAGTAATAGTGCAACGGCCAAACCTGAAAATTTCTGGTCTAGAAATAGTTGGTTGTGGTTTGTTATACGTCGGGTTAAAGGCATAACAGTCACTTGACATGCATACAATCATGTTTGTACTTCCAAAAAGCATTCCACCGCTGTGTGGTTCACAAATCTCCACTCCAACCCTCCGACAGACAACCCGCTTCTTTATACATCAGTAAAAGGGCAGATCATTCTCATTCCTGCTCGCATTCCTTCTTAGAATAGTGATAAATCACGGACAAGATAAATAGCGGAACGTTCCCTTATTTAATATGAAATATGATTTGTTTTAATACTATCGAATGCTGGGGAGAAAAGTACATGAGTAAATAACAAATTTTGGTTGGATAAATCAAGCGTTATTAATCTCAGATCGAAATTCGTTTGTCCATTATGCAGGTCAATCAAATGTGCTGTTATGCCTTTAAGGTTCATCTCCCAAAAGAGAGTTTGGCCGCTGCACTTTATCATCAATACTCGACATTAAAACTTACATGAAATACGTTACGTAGATAAATACGTGTAGCAGTCCGCAGTATACTACGCAATCATATTTATGTTACTAAACATATCAATATGAAAACGAAATCATAAATAATATATTTGATAGCCAGCATAGATTTTTGGTGACCTCCATGAGATTTGAACTATCTATTTCAAATTTGAACTGATTGAATACCAAAACCATCTGTTAGTCTTGACGTTGTTATGTTTATCGTACAGTTTACGCGTGAAGGAAGACCAACGTTCCAATCGATGGATCTTATGAACACCTGACACACAGCTATTATACAGTCAGAGAATAGTACAACAATACAATCACAGCATTGCTATACCTGTCAGGGGTCGCTACAAATACAAGATGTGAAGTAATGCAACCAACGAACTCTGCGTCTGACTGCACGCGTATAACACGTGGTGCGACACGCGCATGCTATTAGAACACGACACAAGCGTGCCTCATACACGTGTCGTACAGACATAACACGCGCCATACATGGACGTAAGCGATTCGTATCAATACACCGCAGTCATTTGAAAATCTGTTTTGAGTATTGGATTTTATTACTTGAATGTACTGCAATGTGTTTTAGCTTTTCTAGAGTATAACTATTCTCACTCCGCCTAGCATTTCGCCAGTTGTTGATAACGTACAGCGTACAGTAAGGACCACGTAATTGTTTCACTACAAGAGTAGACTTCCTTCCCACTATATGTACATTACATCGTAGATGAGACACCTTTGACATCAGTGTATATACCAGTGTATATATCAGTGTATATACCCCAGCAAGATCATTGAGATAAGAATACATGTATTAACATCAGCTATGTGTACCCAAAGTCAATACTGTCCACTATGGTCATCGTTCCTTTGCCTTCTCTACGTCCTCCCAGTGGAACTCTCTTCCTCTCTATGTTCGAACCATCTTACTGTCCTGTTTTTCTGTTTCTGTAAATATTTCTTTATTTCTTTATGATATATTTTATATTTATATGCACATTATTTATGTAAATACACAGGAGCGGATTTAGTAAGTTGGATAACTTTTTTTCCAATCCTTTTATGATGAATAAAATGTTTAAATCAAACCAGTTAGTGATTATGGAGTTTAACGTCGCTGCGGGAATCTTTCACCCATTTGCGACGACTGTTCGAACCAGTCCTACACTTAAAACTTTCAAGACACAATTTATATAAGACAGCATATCCTAACTAGACTATTCCTTCAGCTATTGGCGGTTCGAGCATGGATTGGCATGGAGTCATGGGCTTTATAACATTAATGGACTATTAGTATTATTATCACTCTCTGGACGTGATTACAAAACATAATGTGCATACCTAGCCATGAGACAGTACACTTATATTAAATTAAATTAGTTTGATGTACTATTGAACAATAAAATATAAACAATGAGAAGTTCGAACTATCTGAGTGGGCTGAGTATTTGGTGTGTAGCACCTCACTCGACCCTAGAACACGAAGGCGGTCGCCTGCCATATGTTCTCACGATGTTCTGAGTCGCTGCCTCTGCTTTCAATCCCCCAGGGTACACCAGATTGCAATGCTTTACGATCATATTAAGGCAATTTCAATAAAATATATGATACATTTATCTTTCTTGTATCTGGTAAAGATTACTACAGTACTAGTATGCAGTACATGACCTATTCAGGAAGTATTGGTGTACTTAGGTGATAGACATGCTCGGCAAACCCAGGTATGTCACTTAGACTGTTATGCGTAGGTGTGACTGTAAATGTTGCATATTGTGATAGGTACGTTGCATGCAGTGTATTTAATATAAAATGATAATTAGGAAAACGCGGTATAGCCTATTCTAGCTATAGAAACATTCGTAATTCTATGCATTGTGCTGTGTGGTATATAGTTATATAATTAAAGAACATAAGAGTGACATTATGACCTATAATCATTTTAATTATTTCCGTATTTCCAAGTCATCTTTAATAAACAACTTCACTTACTTTGTTACACACTCCATCCATTTCAAGGAACAGTTGTAGACGCCCAAGTTAATTTGCCAATCAAATCGTGCGGTTTAGCGCTTACGCACACGCCACGTGCTTGATGCGCGCACGTGTCGAACGGCGTGACCAATCAGCGAATGTCGCCATTGGCAGCACTAACTAGCCAGTGATCTGTTGTATGGTTATCGATGTTGATACCGGGTCTTTTAATTTTAACAGAAGCTCGCAGTGGTACCTGTTTGTAATTAATCAGGTAACGGCAATTACACGACAGGTGCGGAGCAGAACGCTGTATGGCGTGTAGCACGTGACATATCCAACTATCCATCATCATCATCGTCAACTTCTTCATCATCATCATCGTCGTCGTCATATCATATTAGACGCCCACAATCTGCTAAATTAATTTTATTATGATAAAATATGTTTATTTTTTAAATTCTAGTAGTTAATGCTAGGCGCTAGGTAACAAAAAGACGTACACAAGACTATGCGTACTATATGCCTACTCTAGTAACAGACGGAGTATTTCTTCAATCGAGAAACTGTCAGATCGCAAACACTAATGTCCTGAAGACATCCCATTTTTATTATGCTGTCAATTCAGTATGTCCCAGACCCCAATTCAATATGATACCCAGCTTCCGAGGGTACTATATTTGGCTTAGACCGATTTCCAGTATTCATTTACAACCATTTACACATTAGCTTGGTTGCTTCTAACAAACAAGGAACACAAGTATAGGACTATATCAGTCAATAATACAAATATAGCATACGTCCATGCATACATATAAAATGCAGGTACATTTAATAGTACTTCTTTTATAATCCTATCTCAGGAATCATTTCTGAAAACTCTTCCCATATTTCAGTTGACAATTCCCATGCAAATTCAGAATCTGTAGAAAAAGGACGATCCATTAATATTAACAACATGTCCTAGTGAATTACGGGTGACGATTATATCAACATACACGACTACACTTCGCCTATATTAGCCTGGGAACAGTGACGTTCCGTGAATTTTGAGAAGACACCGTCTGTTGCGGACTTCATGACACGTCTTCGTCTACAATAGTGGCAACTTGAAGACCCTATTTACCCTGTCCATCACCACTATCTCCAACAAAGGGGAACAATAACTACTTGCATTTTACGCATGTACGCTAATCCTATTGAGAAAGCCAGAAAGCAGAAGACATAGCCGCCCTGTCCATCCTCAACTAGATGATCTATATGTCAAGAAAGTTGAACAAACCCCAACCAGGCAGAAAATCCTGACTGCAAATGACTCTATTATTCGGCAATTTGACCGGGTGGAGCACACAAGTGTCAGTGACACTTTAGATAGGTTCACAGGTTTCTCATATGAATCATTACTTCTTATCCTCTTCATATATACAAGATAAACATACTATTACTGATCATTATATTTTGTATAACGTTTTAATGTTCGCCACTAAACCGGAGAATAGCAGTCTTTAGCATGATGTTCCATTAAGTTCTGCATCTTCAATAGCCGCTAAACCGTCCGATGTACATAATATTCTCATAGTAATTTAAATCTGCTACTTTGTTGCCGTAAGCGGCAATATCTTACTCTAAGGCTGCTGTCCAATTAAAGTCAGTGGACCGTGAACGTAGCTCACCTGCACGGCTTCAGCGACGTGGTCGTAGTGAGGAACGACCTTAGAAGGCTAATGACCCAGTTCATATTATGCTTAGGTTTCATTTACATTTTAAATCGGCTAATTCTGGATTACTGGAACCTAACCCCCTGTAAAATGGCCCAAGTGGTCACTTCAAGCGTGAATATAGTATTTTCCTCTACATTCTCTTTTTAATGGAAAGTAAAAAAACCCAGCCTTTCTGTATACGATGAATAGCGGCGAGTCGTCAGGGTAGCAGTGTTGCTGACAATTACAGTCGTGACGCACTTTGAAAGGCCAAATCGATTTAAACTTGATGATTGGGGAATAAATTTTCTACTGAATGATCTAATCATTTCTTTGCTTTGTAATCTCGGGTAGAATGGGCATTTCACGGACATTTTCACACCAGCCCTAAATACGTGATTTGTCGAGAGAAATGTGATTTAATCATAGATAGATGATGCCTTGTTCGTAGATTTTTGATTGACGCGTTACGCATTAACGCAATGCGTTTTCGTTTTGAACGTGCCATCTGCAAAATGAATACAAATTTCTGATGGATTTAACTGCATGTCCAAAATTACTACAAGACACATTGTATTTATAATAATCACGAAAACGCCCAGAGAATACTAGTATTAGAATACGCTTCATAAGAAATGTATAGTTTGGGTGATCTTTGCTACATTATGTGGCCTGACTGTTTATACTAACACAGTATACATACATGGCTAAAGAACGACCATACTAGATTTGTATACACTCATAATTCAGCGTTAAATTGGCGAAACCACCTTATAAAAATATAATATTAAATACCAAAAGATAACCAGTAAAGCTAATTCCATGATTTTTCCAAACGACCATTTCGATATGGAGCGCTCAAAATAATTCTTTATTCTTGTGATAATTGATTTAATATGGAACATGTTCAATACAACTTCCAAATAATTATACCCCGGGAGTAGAATCCGTCTGTAAATCACTTCAATGAGCAAATGTAGAGTAAAATTAAATTACGTTTATAGATATAGCAAATATCGAAATTAATTTAATGCGTAACAGCATATAGCCACTCTTCTTCAGACAGCCATTACCCCGAGATACCTAGATAGCACACTTATAATATGTCATTACACCAATACTTTTACTAACACGGATTTATAAACGAAATTTGAATTTTCAATTGAATGAACATGTTACTACGTCTATATGTATATTGTACAAACAACTGAGAAAACCATTATTTACAAAATATAATTAAACTGATGAATAATTCAGCATCTGGAACGACGACATTAATTTTGTTAAACATTTTCTGGGCGTAAGTATTGTTTTAATATGCAAAACTTGCAAACTAGTAAAGAAATAAATCAAACTTTCTTTATATGTTACACAGTTGTTTGATACATATATATATATATATGATTGTTTCATGCATATATTCTTTTTATTTTAACTGTTTATTTCAGTATATAAATTAGAATAGTTTTAGTCTCTCATATTTCTATTGGATGGCTTATTGTATATTTATCCAGTACTTATATTGTAAGATTTGATGTTTTACTTGCAATGTTAACATGACAAATTGTTCTATGTGTTCTCTATATATGTTCTGTTCTGCACATGTCCTGTATATGTTCTGTAGAGTTATGTCTTCTGTACTTTCACACTACACAATGCATGTCGTCAATATTGTAATATACAACAACGTAGATAAAATAGTCCATTTAACATAAAATGTGATCATGCTCGTTACAAATATCACGAGGTTAGCAAACAACTATGTATATAAATCTCTAACTGAGTTTCAGTTCTTTACGTAGTGAGTATCAATTGAGTATAGGATACAAGGCGGCTGGGACATAACGGGGATAGGACACACACACGTCCTAAAGATTCGTCTAGACGTTGCGTTCAGTGCCGAGGTTAGTTGTAATATAACTTAGAATAAAGATAAGAGAGTATATATTATATATATACTAGTATGTGATCACATCAATCACTACTTGTTTTCACCGTTTAATGGATAGTATAGATTGCGTGCTCCAGCGAAAATAAAAATCTATGTTAAAATACTAACTTAATAGTTAGTATTTTAACGTCGATTTTTACCCCCAACGTCATTTCTGACAACTAGTATTCAATTTCCGAAGCTAAAGTTTTAATATTACGCAACAAATTGTACAGTCATTCCGTACTCAATTCACGACAATTGCATTAGATCAGGTTAGGTGACAAACATTGTTAGAATCTTTACGGTGTCGCGTGTCGCTGGCAATTCATCATTCCACAATAGAGCCTTCTGAACGGACAATGTCGGTTCTCGATTCTACCACCAGCTCCGCAGTGAATGCATCTTAACACCAACACTAGCTCCGCGGTGAATAAAAACTTTTTACATGCTTGAGTGTGCCTGTGTAATATTATTACATTTCATACAGTCTACCTGCTTAACTTGTGGTGAAATATGCAATAACTAATTAACATAATTGTGAATGTAACGTTCGCGTGCACCTCACCGCAACATTGCAAGAAACTGTTCTAGAGACAATAAATGTGCAATAAAGTACAGCACGTGCAGAATCAGCCGCCCACATGCATGCTACCTGCACATGATTATATACCTGTAGAAAAAACCCCACATTTGCCTTGAATTTAGTAAGCCAGTAATGTTCTCCTGAAGGCTGATGTGATGGGTCCTTCAATACTTCTGTATGTCTGGGTCCTCCTGCCGTCTTCAACATGTTCAAGGATTGGAATTTAATTATTACAAGTAACACTGAGAAGCATACATGATCGTTCAGTAATTCATTTTAAGAAATGGTCATTGATGATAAGATTGATAATTCAGATTAATATAATAAATGATTTAGAATTATTCAGTTTTAACAACCTAGTATTTTGTAAAAAAAAATACGATGAAAAATTCAGTTAATTTACATCTCAGCAGTTTCTAATTTCAACAATACTCTCTGGTTCAGATGATATATCTTTATAAATAATAATAATAAATACCATATTTATATAGACAATCTTGAGCTATTATCACTCTCTGTACACAACTTCATTACCCAATCACAACGGTTCCCATTAAGTACTTGATGATATAGTATTGCATAGTATTATATAGTACTAATGATTGCGCGAAAATGGCACCGCGCGGAAATAGATGATTCTACAGTATATATAGAATGAATATGAATATATTCGAAATTATTCGTATATGTATTTCCAAAAGTGTTCTGTCTTGACCCGTAAATGTATCGTTTCAAAGGCATTTATATAGGAGGACTTTACATCCTGTTTGTCCATCCATTTCCCGTTCTTCATCTCCATATGTGTATGTTATTATGTAATATATTTCATTTGGGAAATAAATATTGTTAAAATCAAATGAATACTATTACTGTAACATCAACAAATGAACAATATGGCGATGTATATTTAACAATGACCATTGTTTGACCTTTATTTGACCTTCGTGGTTATATATCAGGTACAGCAGAACTATCATTATTGATTTCAAGAGGGACATCAAGGTTACCAGCCATCACAGAACAAATTGCATTTCAAGATAAACATAATTAGCATTCATTCTCTCTATACTGGAAATAATATTGCAAATTAAATAAAGCAAATCAACACAAATGAAAATAAATGCATAATGTCTACTATGAAACCGATCCTTAGTTTAATGATATCAGCCAGCAATGAATATAAGGAATATGACCTGCTAAGAGTCAAAACACCAAATTGCAATCGATAAACAATCTTTGACAATTTTGCTAAACAATACCTGTTATTGACTGACGATGAGGACGACCAGACTAGTCGTCATATGGTAACCGTGCAGGCGCCGCCACTTAATAACGCTCATCTCCACGCAGCCAATCACAGGGCAGTGTAAATATTTCAGCACGGACAGCCTGGAGGCCGACAGCCATCGAGCCGGAACAAAAACACACCCTCCAAGTCAGCGCTTTGTAAACATTGGCTTCTCAGGTAGAACGAGGGACGATCAGCGCGTGGAACGTAATTATGGGTGTTTGACGTACGAGCATCAGTCAAGTATGCTTTCTGAAGTACGGAGAAGAGTTGGTCGACTCCAATACAAGCCGCCTCATACGACTGACCGGTAGATTTACTTAAAGGGGCAAGATCATACTTGCATAGGGGAAAATGGTCACTATCGGGGTTATTACATATTCTGAAAGAACAATCT
>JAUTBQ010178619.1:0-11169 GCA_032361185.1 Lepetodrilus ovalis
GGTCCACATCTGACCCAGCCTTATATCCGAATCCGCTCTGTATCGAACAGCCTTATATCGAGGGGGCACTGTATTAAGAGTAATTACGGTAATCAGAAAGTTTCCCACCAGCTCCTCTTCATTTTCTATTACGCTTTCACATGACCACGCAACACACACTGGAGGTCGCTGCAGCTCTTGCTGCAGTATTTGGCCTAATGTTGGCCTAATGTTGTCCATGACACGAATTAAGCCATGGCACACAAGACTGAAGCTTCTAAGAGGTGTGACCATGGTGTGAACAATGTTCTCTGTGTGACCCTGAGAGACCCACAGTGCAACAAGATCCTCATCCGGATGCAGATGTTTCTGTGTCAATATTGATAGGAAATTAACTATAAACCATCCTTGTACATTACAACTTTGTATTGTATGTTTTGGTTTCGATTTCAAATCGACATGATGAGATGGATTAATAGCATGCTGCATGAAATAACCTCCAGGGCTCCAGACTAATATTTTTAGTTACTTGCCTGCAGCGCTAGTCGGTGCAAGTTGAATAGGCACCTAAGGTGCTATATGTTAAAAAAAAAAAGTTGTCTGCAGTGCAATTTAATTTGCCCCTATACATAGGGCATATGTTTGTCTAAAGCCCAAGGTATAATTTCTCGAAGCTCTCTTATCCACTAAGAGACAATAGCTCTTTCTTTCCAATGTATTAGCTATCGGCAAAGAGAGTGCTATGGTCTCTTAGTGGATAAGGGAGCTTACTGAAAGGATACCCATAACTTCATTTACAAAAGGATCAGAAATTTTATGTCGAGATGAATTAATTGTATGTCCCATAAAATAACTTCTTTTGAAATGTATCTGATTGTTACATTTGTCATGCCTCCCTATAAACCTAGTGTATAGAGCCTCATTTTGAAAATGATCAGATTTATGTTGAAATGAATTAATTGTATGCTACTTAAAATAACTTTTTAAGAAAATGTATCTGAAAATTTGAATCATTAGGTCTGTATTACAGTCATCCTTGATTCAATTTGTATGTAAGCATCGAGAAACCATACCCTGACCATAACACATTGTGGCTGTGAAACCTCATCCCGCTATAAACAGATCGTTGTGACCATGTCTGTGTTTCCTGTGAAAAATCGCATAAAGCTTGCTCAATTCACTCAATCGCAAAATCTTCTTGCAGACTTTTTTCCCAGTAAATGTTTTGAAGTGTGAAAATCTAAATATGCATCTTGCCGACAATGGAGTCCGTCAAGGTTCCATTCTTTACTGAAATATTCATTCCCTGCACGAGTAAACAGGGTTAGTGGGCAGATAGGCTTTGGCAGGGTGATGGAATGCTGGATAACATAACTCCCCACTGCCTATTAATTGGGCAACCAGCACATAAATATTGCATGATGCCAACACTGCTATCGATCGATGCCCAAAGTGGCGGTCATATACCAAGAGATCGAGAAATATATATATGGATATATTTTTATGTGTATGGACTCAGGATTTGATCTAGGCTTTGAAATTTTGGAATTAGAATGACTCGAGACAAGATTGTCACTAAAATTTCTCATCATTATTGATCTTGCCATCTATTTTGTTTACCCATCTACAATTCATTATAGGAATAATTTGCCCCAAAACTAAGATCTTGTACTGTATCTCGGGGCATACTGGTTTGGACCCAGGAGAAGAAATGTTACTTTTGGGTTCTGTTGCCATATTTGTGTAATTTCTTACAAAATATTTGCATCAATTCACCAATTAATGATTTTCTTGGCATTAGGACAATACCAAATGACACCAGCTATTTTCATGCCAAACATTAACCTTTGGAAATACTTGCCGCATGACGGGCATGACGAACAATCCGAATAAATTTCCCCGTAAAACTAACACTCATTGATTGACAGCCGTTTTGGAGACAATTGAACGCGCTTCATCCAAATGGGACGATAATGGTACAGCATTTTCGTCTTTATCACTTTTGCATCCAGGCTGTTATGGAAGCGTTCTTCTCTGTAATTGACCGGCCCTTCCGTTATCTCCGGAGATTCCGCTCGGAACTTGATGCCATAAGTATTGACCGTTTTTAGCCATGCAGTCTTCCCCCGGTGCCCCCTTTGAAAGCCAGTATTCACAAGGGCCGCATAATATTTAAAATAATGGATGAACGTGTGCTAATACAGTACCATCCAAACCAGCCTGCAGGCCTTTACTTGGGTGGATGTAAAAGTCCTGAAACTGACCAGGAGTTTTGCAGATTAGGAAGGCTACATTGACTCGCGGAACATGCAATACTTTGTTTAACAGTCATCCAGCATTTTCGGAAATCTAAAAGCAATGAAATGCAGAAGAGAAATTGTTTGTGGTGGAAAACATACAATTTTATTTTGATTGATTTTTTTTTTTTATTCCTAGTTGTGGAATTTATTCTATACTTCCTCTGATTCCGTAAATATCAGTCTCACATTATTTTCTCCTCTTTTTTTTTTGTCATTCGATTTTCGCAAGTAAGATTAAACAAACAACTTTTTTTTAATCTTATGATTGATTTTTTATTCACTATATACAAAATTACTTGAAGAACAAAAATAAATAAATAAACCTTTAATCTCAAGAAAAACAATCCAGAGTTGTTCAGAATCCACAATCATCCCACCAGCTGTTTTACAACAACTACTTTTATTATTTTATCTATTAACTTTATATCTTGGACTGGCCTACTTCTTTCTTAGTAATAAACAGGCCAGTGGTGTTTAATGTGGACATTAATTTTATCTGTACTAGGCCACATGAAGCAATGTCATATTTGAGGCTGTAGTCCAAACACCTTATATACACCTACATGTTAATATCCTATTGTGAAACGTATATTGTTGATGCCCCTTGGTAAACCAGTACTGTTAAGTTATATCCAAGCTTTTTACAGGCTCATCAATCGATAATGGTAATTAAGCCTTGGTAAGAAGATAAAACCAGCATTAGTCTTGAATGCTTGTCTTAAGTTTGCACCCCTTCCATAGCAAAATTCAGTACTGCATGCAGAGTCTTATTTTTTTACCTTGAAAGTATTTTAGAATCTTAAGTAAAGATTACTGAAGATTCTAAAATATATTCTAAAATATAATTTTATGTTCTTGTTTACTGGTGTACACTAGAGAGCGGACAGGTACACAGAACCATTGAAGTAGCCTTACAGTATGACGTTTACATGAAATGTACATATAGACCATTCAGCAAGGGTGTTATCTTTGTCCACTGCTATTGCTGTATACAGCCCACATGAATTCCCAGCCTGATGGATACCAGCATGTGCTGTATGGAGATGAATAGGCCATACACATGGTTATGTTTGCAATATAAACTGGTTGATTTTGCCATGTATCGGCTATGGATGTGCGCTTGCATACGAACCATCCTTAGCCTTCAGTACAGTAACGGCCTTCGATAGGTGTTGAGTATTTTGGTATATGAAAGAAAAGTACCACCCTTGTATGTTTTTCAGTGGAAAGACATTTGTTATCGCCAGGACCCTACCAACAGATTATTTGGGTCAGTGAAGGATAAATATAGTTTGTATTTTTACCTATTCATCAGTGCCCTGCGCTTGTTTCATTATCGCACGCTTATCTGTCAACCTTGCCAACAACAGGAAAATAACAGTTTAGGTAAATATTTTTCTTTGCTTAGATAATGGTACATTTTCTATTAAAATTCTCACTACCCATCCATCTCCTACCCACCCTTGCAATCCACATCCCATACCCTAGGTGAAAGTCAGTAGGTAAAAGTTATTCCCAGACAACACAAGTATTTCAAGATCAATAGTACGCAGGATTCAAAACAAAAACAAACAAAAAATCCCCCACTCCTCCCCTCCAAAAAAACAAGTCGTTAATCCAATTTTACAAGCCTGTATCTTGCTGTGCATGGCAGTTAGTGAGCAATTACAGTGCAGACTGATATGTTTGTTGAGTAATACGACCAGTGATGTTTGATTATTGGATTTGATTATTTTGATACAGACTATAGCAGAGCCCACCTTGGGGTTCACAACATTGGCCTGCTACCAAGTGTTGCTCAGGCGGGAGAGAGACAGAGAAAGAGAGAGAGAGAGAGCATATACAAGGCTTACAGTACTGCACCTAGCATAGTGATAGAGCCACTGCACAGATAGTGAGTGGAGTTAGAGCTCAGTGTCTGTAGCTGGCACCAAGGACGTACCCGACCACCGACCACCAGCAGACACCAGAGGGTCATAGTGATTTATATTGACATGGACAAGTGGATCTCGCTCTAGCTGCTTGTGTGAGCTGTTGATGTGTTAGTTAGCTTTGTCATCTGTCTGTCTGTGTGTCTGTAGACTGCTCATCTTTCTCCTTACAGACGTGGTCCTGGAGACGAACCACCATGGACACCACTCTCCGTCGTATCAAGCCGCCGGTCACCAGGTGAGTCACGTGTGCTTGGTGGTACTGATGCGGATGTGGTGCTGATATGGGTGATGATGATGATGATGATGATGCTGATGATGATGATGATGATTGTATTGGTGGTGCTGATGAAAGATACAGTTAGACGATGTTGCTCTTGATGATGATGATGATGATGTGGTTGTGATAGTGGTGGTGGCATTGAATTTGAAGGTTTGATGAAGATGTAGATGACATTCACATCAATGTTTCTTCTGCTAATGATCATAATGATGGTGATAATAACGTGGCTGGTGGTGATGATGTATAATGTAGATAATGATGTTCACATTGATGTGGATTGTGAAGATCACGATGATGATGAAGATCATGATACTGTTGTTTGTGGTAATGTATGATATGAATGATGACGTTCCTGTCAATGATTGTGATGATGATGATAATAATGATGATAGTGTTGTTGGTGGTGATGTACAATATGGATGATAGCATTTATTTTTTTGATGATGATAATGACTTATGCAATGATAATGGTGATGACAATCATGTTGGTGACAATAGTTGATATAGAATTTGATATTGTAAATGATGATGATGACAATGACATGATGATGTTTGTGATGTTGATAAATGTGATGACATTCACATTGATTTAGATGGTGGTGATGTTGATAATGTTGATTCAAGCAGTCTGGATCATGATGACAACAAGTAGATCTTCATGCTGGTGATGTTAGTTATGTTTAACTTCCTAGCCTGTATGCTATATTGATATTTTATTCTCCTGACAGAATTCAGTTGTCAGGGATTATTCACTTAAGCTCACATTTGTCACCCTATTTAAAACATTCACGTTTAACTTAACATAGGATAAAAGCCATCATATCTATCAGCACAACCTTGACAGCAATTGATTACCAGATTAAAATACCTTTTTATTTTTTTAATGAAGATTAGACTTTTTAAAGATCAATATTTGGCCTCCAGATATGTGCCTGGTTGCAGTCACAAAATGTCGAGTAAAGTCCTGTTGGGGGGAGGGGGGAAACCGCCTGCAGGTGTTGGTGAAAGCAGCAGCAGCAGCGGTATTCAGATGCGTTCTCTTCTTCTGGGTGGGACGCAGATGCAGCACCCCCGCAGTCTAACGCACATTATTCGCGAGATCCCGGGTATGACGACAGGTGAGACGCCAGCTGATGGAAGCTGTGCCGCGCACTTTCCAGTCTTACTTTTCACTTTATATGCTTACATTTCTCGTCACGGGCTTACATTTCACTTTACTCAGCTTGCATTTCACTTTACGCAGATGACAAAGCACGACATGGTCACACCAGAATATTTACAACGTCAGCCCATTGAAGCACTGCTGGGGATGGGTGATTACTTTGGGTTAAATTGTATCAGTTTTGTGGAATTGTTGACACTGTGTCACTAAAGCATGTCATTATCTTCTGGCTGCTACCAGAGCACAATGAACAGAGTTACCAGTCCGTGAAATTATTCGTGATGTTTAGTTTTGGAACAAATTTAACTTTTGTTACTTTTTCCAAGTGGTCGAAATTCAGGAAGGTAACAAGCCATGAAAAGATCATTGTCAGTTATCAGTGAGGAAATACAACGGAAATATCAAGGTTGAAAAGCGGAAAGAAACAATATTAATTAAATAATCTTGAAAGTGGTTCCTTTGTAACTCTCAGGCTTAATCTGACATATAAGGTTTATATTATTGTATCACTTGACTAGACATTTGACCTTTATTACAATATCAAAGGTACCAATGTATTCTTAATTTCGGAAATAAATTCTTTATGTTCAACAGCCTCAGGTTTGGTTTAATTTTTTTATATGTAATATCGAGAATTGATTTAAAATGTCTTGAGGTATTTTTCAATATACACAAATTAGAAATACGCGTATGTGGAAATGACAGATAGTCCTGGCAATACTGCTTTTCAAGGCATAAATGTACACGAGTCGTATGTGAGTATCCTCCATGCTGCATCAACATTTAATCACATACAACTCATTATATACAGGTCATATGTCAAGCAACATCTCTCAGATGCGTTAGTGAATAGAGAATGTCGTTGAACCATTCTCTTTGGTGAAAAGTACCTCTTCAACTACATATCGGCCTCATTTCTGGGATTAATCTTGGTCGAGATACACACAGAATAACTGCTGATAAATCCAAAGGATCCTCTCAGCTCGTAAATTGACATGTACAGGTTGGAAAGTACATTAGTAAGTGTGTTTATGTAACCCAAGACAAGTATATAAACCTGTTTCCTTGGATGGATTGGCCTGAAAATGCATCGGCTCAATCAAGTGATTGACAGGATGCGTGTTGGGAAGGTATGTAAATGTTGGTTTTTATCATTAAAAAATTATGCGTATGTGAGGAATTGTGTCGGGTGCCAGGTGCCGTGATCCTGTGTAGATTGTTGCAAGATATCAAAATGATGTGGAAACGTACAGCAATAAGTCATTAGGAACTCTCCTGATAGCGAGAAACATCTCAGTGTCTGTGCAGGTACTCGTTTGAGTACGACTTCAAAGAGAGACGATAATGATGCCATTTTCATTGGTATTCAATGGCTGATGGTATTGGTCTTCAATAGCTGGCACATTTGGTCTTCCAGGTTTGGTCATGTTGGTGTTCCATAGTTGGATGGGACTGTTTGATACTATTACAGGGATAGAAACTAAGTTTTAAACTTATTCACCCGAATAGTGATACAAATAACAAATGTCTATTCACCCTTAGGATACCTTTAGCATTGGGAGAAATGGCAAATGTTAATTTCAACCCTTGTATTAATTATATCATTGGTACCATTGATGTTTCATGGTTAGTGGCATTGATGCTCCATGGTTTTCCCTAGTTTATACCATTGGTCTTTGAGTGTTGGCATGATTGGTTATCTATGATTGGTACCATTGCTCTTACATAGTTGGTACCATTGAACTTTTCACAGTTGGTACCGCACCATTGAACTTTCACAGGTGGCACGTTAACCATAGGTGAAATATTCCAGCTGCGACGTAAAGCATTAATTCAATCAAAGACTTTAACCATACCAAACACTTGTCCTTCTCCATGATGGCATCATTGGCTTTTTTCCCTCCAAAAATAATTCTTTCTGTTGATGCTCTGAAAGCCATTTGCAACATGACATTGCATGCATAACTGCACTTATAAGCATCTCCGTCCAGCCCGAGGAAAAATCCACTTTTTACCCAGACACCAGCTTGGAGAGGGTCCAATAACAGCAGTGTAGATCAGAGATATGGGACAACAAATTACATGGTCCAACATAGGATCCATTTCCCAGCCAAGGGACGGTCAGTCCACACCAAAGTGGTCTCAAAGGAGCTATGTTTGTGCTGGTAATTGCTAATGGGGCATAATCCATCTTGGAACAATTGGTCCGTCTGAGCGATATGTCGTGTTACGTCCAGTTGGCAGCCAATGTTTTGTCAGTCGCTGCTGAATATTAATATGCCTTGAGTATATCTGGACAGTGTTTAAGCATAGCCATATATATATATATATATATATATATATATATGATTCATGACAATATAAATGCGCAAGTCGTTGTGTTTCATCCAGTTTGCCAATGTTTTGTCAGTCGCTGCCGAATATTAATACCTGATGTATTTAATCATGGATATGTCATATATACGTTTCACGATGAATAGGTCATCTAGTCTTGGTCATCAATGAATATTGTCTACAATATTTATTTGACAAATAAGAGTAGGATATTCTGTTAACCAATGCAATGCGACACCCACAGAAGTAATACCAGAATCACATAAAAAGTGAACATTCTCCTCATTCTTGACTTCAGCCTGCGAAAATGGGTTACGTATTATTACGAGTTCAATCCCGTCTTCTTCGCCGTTAGTTGGACCTTTCAAGCTTACGAGAGTTCACTGAAGCAAGAGTGCCAATGCTTCAGTGATCTCCTCCCATGCTATGAGCAGTTAAATAGATTCCCCTTCTCATTACAAGCCCCGTAGTGCCAGAGGTTGATGTATTGGACAAGCTATATAGGAACCACTGTTGCATTATCCATGACGTTTCTTCTTCTTCTCTTGCTGCTGCAATGGCACTGGACACTGGAGTACTTTAGCCATGGAGGAATGCAGCAGTAGTTACGATCAAGAACATACTCATTCTTGCAGCCTACTTTATAGGAACTGTCACAGCCTGGCGGTTTGGTCCTGGCCGGGGATGATTGTTGGTGGCACAAAGTGCCGTAAATGCCACATACGTCAGTATAAGGAAGCTATTATTTGCCCATGAAGTCTGACTGTTTTGTTGGTGTTATTTGTGCAGGGTTGATTAAGAAGAGTGGATAGATCCTGTTTGTTTGTCCTGGATTGTGGGTCTGTGGTGCCGATGTCTCGTGTTGCAACCAGGTGTGGGGGTTTTCTTTTTTGCTTCATGGCTTTGGTGTGGATGTTCTTCCTGTGTGAGGAGACATTTACATCTTCGATTGCAGTGTGCTGCATTTTTATTTGGTAAATATTGATTTGGCGTACAGCTAAACGTAAAACAGTGATTAGGAAAGATAAAAAGTCAAATCTAATATTTTTATTTCTATATTTCTTCTGCAGCTAAGTTGAGCAACAAATCAATCAATCTAATATTTCGAAAGAAAATTAACATCTATTTTATATTATTTATTTTTTCGTTATTGCTAAAGTTCTGCATAGGTAAAAAGTCGCTATAGATGTAATATGGAAACAGATTATTGGTATGATGAAGTCCAAGGAGAGCAATTTGCATGACAGTCTGGATATATTGGCTGTTCTGATCCACCTTCATAGTGCCATTTGGCACCTGCAGATACTTCAGGCCACCGTGTTAGTCTATTTTTTTTCTTTTCCATTTGGCGCTTGTGACAGTTACCTTGTTTACAGACAACTGATGGTTTCAGCAGAGGTCCTGCATTTGATAAATATAGAAAATCTGATGAAAATTTGATGAGTATGGAAAAATATACAGAAATGCATTTGATGAATATAGAAAATACACAGACATACATCTCATGCCTATAGAAAATACACACAGAGATGTTCTGCTACAGTGTGTATGTCTTGGAGTGGTTCCAGGTTACTATTCCCCATCCTTTGCCCCGTCTTTTTTAACCCTCGGTCTGTTGAACTAATCACAATAGAGCCCTCTGGTAGCCTCGCTCAGTGAAAAGGTTAAGAGATGATTTATTCTTGAGATAATTTATTCTTGTCAAAAGTCTTTTAAAATTTCACTCAAGTTCTGATCAAAAGGTGGGAATATTTCAACCTAGATGTCATTGAATGTCAAAGTTTATGTCAATTTTTATTTGTGAAGGTAATGATATTTTGGCAGGTATATCGTGGAATTGTTGGTATTGTCTGGAGAGCTTGGAGGTGTCCAGGTGCAGATGCCGCCTGGCCCGTAGTGATGAGCAAGTCTTCGCTGGTCAGTTGGGAAGTGTATGGCATTCACTCCGCCATTCCTAACTTTTGTTATATCCATCAGCACCTGTCTAGCCAGTCTCGGGAAGGATCGACTCATAAATTGTCAGATGGAAAGCTCGGGTTTTCGCCAAAGTAATTTCCGAACTATAAGACCACTTCTGTCAAGGAAGATAATCAGAGGGAGACTACATTGCATCGGAAAGTCTGTCTCGTTCAGAATAGACTGGAATTTAAAGTTTTGTAACTTTTTATTATATTTCTTTTTAAAGTTGAAGTTCCTTATTGAGGGAAAATCCATGTCCACTCACATGCTGACATTTATTTTCGAGATAATAACTTTTAAAAAAATATATATTGTTTGACAAAATACTGCTCCTTTGATGAAAACTTCTGTTGGAATATGTCTTAGGGTTATTTTTTTGGGTGGATGGAAGACATCATCTTGAAGTTGATTCATGACCAGAAATTGTTGAGTCATGAATTTCTGCAAAATATTTTTCACCATGTGGCATTTTCATGTTACTTTAATTAATTATTTACCCCCTTTTTGTAAAAATATAGGCTTTATGTGGAAGCATTTACATTATGCAAGGATTCTTCATAATTTTTGTCTTGAAATTGACAGGTAAAAACTAACAGAAAGTGAGGGGAAGTTTGGGCATGGGATTTGGGGAGAGTGAAATAATCAACCCCCTTAATCAGGAAGTGGCAAAAAACAATGGATGATATATATATTATTTTTTGTTGCACATGATTTGGACCTTAAATCCACTGGTTTTCCTGTGTTGAATAACAGGATTGGTGGGAGTAGGGAAACAGCAACACATTCAGTTATTAGTATAGTTGTGCTATTATTATGGGCTTTGCAAATTGGTTCTTTTCAAGACCAGAAATCCTTACTATTTACTTTTTCAACGAAACAAATAGTTCTGATGAGCTAGTGACATTTTGGTTTTGTCATTTAAATATAAATGCATTCTTCAACTTTTTAATCTTGAGCAATATTCAGATTTCTTTGAAATAATTTATTATTTAAATAACTAATGTAATATTTTTCAGGGAGAAGGCCATGTGTGCCTCAAAATATTTTTAATTGGATGGCCTTTATGTTCAGTAGTGGTTGCAGGTTTTTATACCAGCTAAATGGACTGTAAGATTAGTAAAATAATGTAGATAGCAACAGAAAGGGGAGAGAGAGAGAGAGAGAGAGAGAGAGAGAGAGAGAGAGAGAGAGAGAGAGAGAGAGAGAGAGAGAGGGGGGGGG
>JAUTBQ010178630.1:0-11166 GCA_032361185.1 Lepetodrilus ovalis
TCGTGATACTATCGCGATATTTTTGTCAAATTGTGATAGTATCGTGATAGTAATTCTAACTATCGCAATACTATCGTTATAGTGCAATTACCTGTGATAGTCACCCCTAGTGTTTATGCATGTAGCTATGAGTAATTGAGTATTGCTTCTAAACTTGGCATGTTCTATTTCGGTATGACCAACAGCATTGCAGACTTACAGAAAAGTAAATTAATGACAAATCCAATGTAGTTCAAAATTAGATTGTCTATGAGAGAGTTTATCTACAATATGTGTCACCTTATTGTCTGGGCATATTTTTATTAACTCAGGATATTAAATTACGAGCCCGATTTATACAGTTACTGTTTCTTCATATGAACGTTGATTCACCGATACAGTGAGGTAGAACCGTTTCCTATTTTAGCCACTGGAAAGTCGTTTTCGAAACCTTTTGGTAGTCAGATGACGTCAAAGATAAACGTTTGTCAGTGCTCATGTAGTTAGATGCATTATTATTTATTAATAAGAAAACATTCATTGAAAAATCATAATTATTGGTTAGTAGATTATTGAGATGACCATTTACACCTGCTTCCCAATAACCTGTGATAGTATTCATTCAGGTTTTCACTAAGCTTGTCGAGCTTTCCCCGCCCTAAAACAAATCCTTGGGTCCGTCCATGCATATACATATAGTTGCTATGATTACCAGCATGGCCTTGTGTAAATGTATTAGTATTTGGGTTTATCCCTATTTATATCCAACTTCCAGGACCCGTTTCACGACGGTCTCCCAACGTTAGGAGCTCCTAAGTTAGATGTGGATTTATGAAGGAATAAGACTTGTGACGTCGTCGTGAAACGCTTAAGAGCTCCTAAATAAACTCACGATCAAAAGAAAGTACCCCATGAGTTTGAGCTCAGATAAAACTACATGACCAATTTTGCTTTTCGAAAGTGTATTAAATACAGTGAAATCTTGTCTACCATTGACGAGAACATGATATTAATAAATAAGCAAAGGTATACAGGGCTCGACAGTAAGGACTGTCCGCCTGTCCGGGACAGGTACGATTCACAGGCGGACAGGCGAATTAGCCCAGATTAAAAAGCCTTTTACCTACAGTTACATGTCCGATAGGGCACAGAGACAGGTGTCTCAAAAAGAGGCATTACGACCAAAACTGTAGGGATATTGACCGATACACCTCGGAAAGTGTGGATGTAACTGTCTTATACTCCTCTTCCGGTCGAATACTATACCTGATTTTCTGTTTTTCTGTAAATATTTCTTTATTTCTTTATGATATATATTATATATATATTTATATGCACATTATTTATGTAAATACACAGGAGCGGAATTAGTAAGTTGGATAACTTTTTTCCAATCCTTTTTCTGATGAATAAAATATGTTTAAATAAAAAAATAAAAATAAAATATACATTTAAATGTAAAATTGATGTAATTTCTGAGAAAATAAATGTGTAATATAGTGTAAGTTGTGCTAGATCATCGACACGCCAGATCACCCATGGGGACCCTCATCAGCTGGTTATGCTTTGGAAAGAACAATTACTTCGTGCTGCACCTAGTGTTCTTGTAGCACGTGTACGTAACATCATAACCACGTGACTTTCTTGAATCAGTCATAACAAGATAAACGAATGGTCTTATCTTCAGTCAGCTATTTGGTCCCGTGGTAGCGACTGTCGAATCAAGATTATGTTTTGACCACAAACTGGTTCGATCCCAGGTTCGGGCACATGTATTTCATGAATTTCAGGATACTTGAAATACTAATATTTACAACTCGATGAAGGGAAAGCGTACTTGTATTTCCGAAATGAACTAATTCGATCATTTGAAAAAGTATAGGTTCATTTCTGGTATTACTTGCACTTTCTGGATATACAAGTACACTTAGAAAAAAAGACACCATGGCAACAAGACCGGAAGAGGGGTATAAGTGCATTTTATAGTGTACATGGATTGTTTCTGTTGCGATATCGACTGATACACCAAGAAAATGTTGGTGTAACTGTCTTGTACCCCTCTTCCGGTCGAGTGCTACATGGCATACATGTACCATATAAATGTAAAATATATGTAATCTAGAAAATAAATGTATAGCATAGTGCAAGTTGTACTAGATCATCGGCCCATCAGATCACCCATGGGGACGCTCATCAGCTGTTTGTTTTTGAATGAACAATTATTTGGTGCTGCACATGGTTTTGTTGTAGCATGTGTAGTGACATCATAGCCATTACTTTCTTGAATCAGTCATAACTAGATGGTCTTATCTTCAGTCAGCTATTTGGTCCTGTGGTAGCGACTGTCCAATCAATTGATATTTTGACCAGACTGGTTCGATCCCAGGTTCGGGCACATGTACTTCATGAATTTCAGGATACATGAAATACAATATCGTATGTATAGTAGGGAAAGTGTGAAATTAATGCTTGGAAAAAGTGTAGGTTCATTTCTGATATTACCTACTTTCTCCGACAACACTTAAAACAAAAGTTACCATGGCAACAAGACTGGAAGAGGGGTATAATTTATGAGTGATTTGGTGATCCACATTATAGAATATGTCGACAGTAGTCCGGATCAAATGCAATATTTCTGACTGAATCCTAAATTACCACCTGAAAATACTGACACAAATGAAACTTCAATAACTTGTGTCGACCGTTGTGAAGATATCCATCCACCAAACATTTCAGTTCCATTAGGTCAGAATTCATTATGGGATCTTTCTCCAAGGACAGACAACATCACAGTAATTTTTATTGGACTTAATTTATAATTTATTCAAAATGCACATTGCACATTTTAAGATCTTTACAATCTAGACAAAAATATACCATCAGACAAGCAGGACCTCGATCCTGACTGGAAGTATTAAATAAAACCTGTACATCACTTGACATCTAAGTATGAAAACCTGAGACATCTAATAAAATATAGACATCTTGATGTCCCTCGACTGGTAACTGGTATCCAGTCAAAAGTAGTGTACAATTAGGTCTCGTAGGTCGGCCATCATCAGTCATAATCTCCATTGTTTGAACATAGCACTCCATATCTGTCTCCTCCGAGATCTGTGATCACTTTCTAATGTCAGTTTATCATCACACGTGATCCAATAGCATAAATTAGCAATTTGCACCTGAATGAATGCAGGAAATGAGAATAGAGTGAAATAAATGAGCAAGTCTGAAATATGTCCTATGTACAGTATATACACACATGAACGTAACGTCAATGTACATATGCACACATGAAATGAGATGAAAGTGTTATGGCGATGTATGGTGGGGGTGTGGGTGGGCACAGGGGCTGCTACTACCTACGCATGACGGGGTTGACATTATTCAGTGGGGGACCAGTCATGTATCCATAAGCGGCGTACATGGGGTTGTTCGTTTGCGACTGCTGCATCTGCTGTTGAAAGGGCTGTTGGGCAGCGTGGTGCATGTTCATCATCCCGACCTGCATTGGCAGCTGAGGCTGATTCAGTTGATTCAGAAAGCTGTGGTTCGTGATGTAGCCTGGGTTAATCATTGGCTGCCTGTAGCTGTTAAACATGTTCATATTGTACCTGGGCAGCATCCCCGATCCCGGCTGTATGGTCACATTAGGAGTGAATGGTACACTGGGGTTGACGGTCACGTTGGGGTTAGCACTTTGTGTTTTGCGCGTAGTCTGTCGACTGCGCTGGTACTTGCCTGCAGTGGCGCACTGCTGAGACATGAGCAGCTGCGGCTGGAGGTTGGGGATGGGTGGGGTCGTCATATTGCGGATCATGGAAGGGGGTGGGGTCATGTTGTGTGGGGGTGGTGTAAGGTTAGGGGGTGGAGTCATGGTATTGTCGTGCATCATGTCGCCCATCATGCTCGCCGTCATCTGCTGGAGCTTGGTTAGGCTGCAGCTGTTGTGGTTTTGTCCGTAGTTGCCAGCATTCTGTTGTGGTCCTCCTGGTACACCCATAGGTGTGTTGTTGTGCACCAAGCGGTGAGTGTTCTGGGGCAGCATGCTTGGTGTATAGTTGGATGACGACGAGCCATACACCACAGAGCTGGTGGATGGAGGGGGCAAGTATGTCCCTGAACTGGGGGGCATCTGCATTGAGTGATGTCCATGTTGCACAGTGTCCATGAAACGTGAAATGCGACTCTGGTTATTGCAGTACGATTGCTGTGGCTGAATACAACAGTTCTGTGGTTGGAGCTGAGCACAACTCTGAATCTGGGCACAACTCTGCACCTGTTGTTGTTGTTGCTGCTGCTGTTGTTGTTGCTGTTGTTGCTGCTGGGGAGTGGCTGGGGGCAACTGCTGAGGCTGTGGCATGGGTGCAGAGGGCATCTGGGCCTGGGCACAGTCTGAGTAGCTGGGTGTGGGAGCCGACTCCACAGAGTTGTTGGCCATTTCATTGCTGCTAATGGAGGTCGGAGACTCCAGACCCAATTGGGTCACGTCAATCTCAACATGATTAAATCCAGTGTTGCCTTGAATGTTTGTGTTAGGCATATTGTTCATTGGTGTGTTTTGAGGAGAAAACACAGGTCCCACACTACTGCACGACCGACTGGGATGGTTTGGAGTGGGTGGTGCCACATTCATTGTCATGCTATCTTGCTGAGCCAGCTGTTCTGTGGCAATACTGTTTGTGGCACTGTTGTCTATTTGCTCGTAGTTGTTCCTAAGCTCCTGAGCTAGAGCCTCTTCAAAGTTATTGGACGCACTGAGAGTGTCCTGCACCGTAGTGTCACTGCTGATGTCTTGGAAGTTGTCGTCGCTAGGGATGTCTGTCCCATCAGGAGGCGTGTGGTTAAGAGGCGACTCCTCAGGGGGGACAACTGCTGCAGCTGTAGGTGTCACATCCGGAGCCTTGGATGGCTGCGAAGCTGGTGGACTGACTGGCTGTTGTTTGTTGGTGAACGCTGCAGCATCGTCCTGGGGTGGTGTAGGAGGGTGAGCTGGCTCAGGTTTCTTTACTGGCATGTGGTCAGCATCGGGTTCAGATTCTGGGTGGCAATCTGGGCTGGGCATGGGCACATTGGGAGACAGAGGTTGTGGAGTGTCGGGAGTGGGCACTTGAGGGGTGAGTGGGGCGGGGTCCTCACTGTTGGTATCGGATACATATTCTGTCGGCTCTATGACTGGACCGGGTCCTGGAGGTGCGATCACTTCCTGCACTGGCTCTAGTCTGGCAGGGCTCTCAAGCCTGGGAACATCTTTTGGTGAACTGACAGCTTCCTCCTTCTCACTATTCTCACTTTCATCATCACCATCGTCGTCATCATCATCGTCGTCATCATCATCATCGTCGTCGTCGTCGTCATCATCATCATCACTGTCACTCTTATTGCCATTCACAACACTTTCTGACTTCGTGTCCTTCACAGCATCTACTGCACTCTCGTGACTAACAGTTACCGCTGCTTCAACCTCCGAGTCTTTGGACACAACTGACTCGACAATATCTTTACTATTCTTCTCTTCTTCTTCTTCTTCTTCCTGGCTCTCATCGTCGTCGCTGCTATCACTGTCAGATGATGATGAAGCCGATGACGATGATGATGAATCATCACTTTTCGCATCCTTGTCATTGTCATTGTCATTGTCGTCGTCATCATCAACACCATTGGCTGCGTTGCTGTTGCTCTGCCTGCCGTTCTCAACCACCGGAGTACCGCCAGACTTGACAGGCGAGTGCGCGACAGAAGCAGACGTTGTGTCCATGTCACAGCCATCACTGTCCGTACAGGTGCTCAGCTTGCTGGAGTTGATTGTCACTTCATCATCCTCTGCTTTGTCTTCTTTCTCTTCAGCGTCCTTCTCTTCCTTCGGGTCCAGCTCTGGTTTGACGTCCTTGCCGCCGGGGCCCGTGGTCTGAGACTCCTCCAGTGTGCGGAACTTCACCTACAACAACAGTCAAGACATGAGACCAAACATATGTCGTGCATTGTCTTCATCACCTTACTACATGCTATATTAACGATTTCACAGATAGATGTGCAATACTGGTACATTTTACTGGTACATATTGATGGAAAATGATGCACTGAAGAAGTGTGTTTACTGATCAGTTGTATTTGACAGTTGTAAACATTGTACTAATTGTAAACACTTCTTGAAAACTAGAACACAAATTTCTTGGTAGTAGTGAAATAATGTAACAATATAGCTAAGGGTTGTTTTCCTATGTTTTTGAGAATCAAATACTCTACAAAACTATTTACTTATTTTGCTTATTCTGTTGATCAGTGTTTTGAAACTTGTATTGAACATTCAAACATCCTTATACTTTTCATAAATTTCATATTCTGCAAGTCTCTTTAAATTTAGGTAAAAACATATGAAACATGAAAAGATTTCTGGAATGAGAGAGCTGTAGAAGTGATGATGTTACCAAGACTAACTAGAAAGCAGGTACTGCTGAGGTAG
The DNA here is from genome assembly GCA_032361185.1 of Lepetodrilus ovalis. Classification (NCBI taxonomy): domain Eukaryota; kingdom Metazoa; phylum Mollusca; class Gastropoda; order Lepetellida; family Lepetodrilidae; genus Lepetodrilus; species Lepetodrilus ovalis. Next base: position 6,443 of record JAUTBQ010178630.1, read on the forward strand.
ACAGGCATGTATGTAGATGGAATACAGACGGCAAGATGAAGGGGTGGCAGTGATTGATTGATTGAATATTGATGTTCTACGTCGCAGCGGTGATGATATCACTGATATGCATCAAAATATCATGGTGTGCGAGTGATTATGGAGTTTAACATCGTTGCAGAAATCTTTCTCCCATTTGCGATGATTAAACATGAAGAAGCATGACAAAAATGCCAAAAAAAGTATAATTAAAACTATTATTATGACAATAGAGCTATAGATGAATGATGAAATTTGGTATGTTACATACAATATTTTGATGCAGTTGCAGGGGAATTTGAATAAATATGATGAATACAATAGTTGAAATACTAAAATTTGTGGTATAGAGAATAGACCAATTTCTTTTTAAAGTGATGGAATGAGATGCCCAGGAACCTGGGTGAATATATGTTTAAGATTTGGCGAGGAGTAAAACCCGGCACGCCGAGTTGCAAAGTCCACACAGTCAAGCAAGATATGCCTGACCGTGAGGTCTTCGTCACACCCAACGCAGTATAAGCATGCTATATCGTACACGACTGCAGATAGGTAGGCAGTTATGAATGTAGAGTATAGAGGAGGAGGATTATGAGGGACTGAGATGTCACTCAGGACTAATGTTGACAGTTAGGCAAGTAGTTATATTTCCCTGTTTTGTGCCGTTTGCGAAACGGAGTCCGTTTCGGTATTTACTTGTGATGTGTCACAGAGTCTACTGTAGACAGGTAAGCAGATATGTATGGAAAGTAAAGCATCATAATGGTGTGTGTGTGTGTGTGTGTGCAATGTGTCAGAGAGTCTACGGTAGACAGGTAAGCAGACATGTATGGAGAGTAAAGGATGATAATGGGGAGAGGATGTGATGTGTCACAGAGTCTACTGCAGACAGGTTGAGTACAGAGGATGATGATGGAGTGATGGAAGTCACACCTGTCCCGGATCATGCAGGAGCACCCACCTTTGGTGGTCTCCCGACTCGGCCACGCCGCACCACAGGCTCCTTCTTCATGGGCGACCCCCTAGGGACTCCCTTCGGCCAGCCACCTTTCCGCCGCCGCCGCCGCTTGAAGTGGACCAGGGGCTCCCGCAGCAAGTGCCCATTCTTGCGTGGCGAGATATCACATGATTTACTTTTCTCTTCCTTCTTGATAAGTTTGCTAGGACTTTTGTGACCATTCTTTCTGTCAAAGCATACGTTGTTTTTTGGAACACTTTGGAGTTTATCTGCAGAAAAGAATCAATAGTTGCATCAATACTTTTTTGGCATGTTTTTTTTTTATGCTTAAATTCACTGTAGCCCATTTATAGAATAATTGGTGAAAGATTCCCACTGGAACATAAAACAATAATTTACTCACTAGAAAGCGACTCTAAACCCCATTACAAAAAAAAACGAAAAAAACCCAAAGATAATAATTTTTATTACTTTCTAAACTATTATTTTTTATTGTAATGGGGGTTTAGAGTTGCTTTATAGAATCTTTCAATAATATCCCGACTTGTCAGTTTAGGGCAGGATTGATGGATTGAATTATTGCTTTACACACAGTGGCAATATCTCACCCACAGGTGACGACTTTAGGGCAGGAGGAAGAAGAAACGCGCAACTAGGTGTTTGTGGGCAGTGGTACTATAGTACAGTTTGTTTTATCTGAGACTACTTATAAAGTTATTATTTAATAATGATAAAACACTCGATACTTTATATGAATTCAGATGACGAAGCATTAATTATCCGTCTTTGACGCATCAACTGATTTATGAACGATCGTAATCGTGCTGCATTTAATATAATAAAGCAATAAGAAATACAACCACATTCAGGTTGTCTACTATCAGTAATAACTGACAAAGTCCTATATCATTGGGTTGGAATGGAATTCTGTTTACCATACAGTGGTGGAAAGGTAAATGTACAATGTAAAATATGGAGAAAAGAAATAATGTACTTTGCAGTTGTAGAAAAGAACTAGTCCAAAACAACAATGACAATGGACAAGTGAATACAACTTTCTGACAACAATGACGATCTAGATGATTGATGATGATGATGATGATGATGATGATGATGTAGAGAAAGAATTCTCTTAGATAGGCAGTAAGTCTCGTCTGGGTCAATTCCCGTAATAGTTTACTGATAACTAATTGGAGACATAGCATTTAGATACATACTAATCAAGATAATGTATGATGAAAACAAGATGTCATAGTTGGAAAACATAACCATGGCTTTCACAAAATTATTCCAATGAATGTAAATCACAATAATATCTGTAGACCGTACACAAATTTGATGGGTAACCAGTTCATATCACCGGATTTTGAATGAATCTTGGGCTATCTTGTGTCAATGCAAGAAGCATACCTTCTAAGTACGAACTACTGATCTCTGTCATGAGATTCTTCCGAGATCGTTTGGGTTCTGGCTCCGGCGACTGGAAGCTGTTCAACCTCTTTCGACCAGGTTTCCGTCCAGGCTGAAAATAATAACAGTATAAATACTAATTTGAGGCAATTGGTACATTTGCGACATTGGATTGACTGTTGACAGTATTGCTATAGGCTTGTGTATGTCATCATACAGTTATATAATACATGTATTCATAATATTTGCTTATCTATCAGTGTTCGTAGGTGGTGCTTCAGCCATTTCCAATAGAAGCTCATCAAAATGTTTTAGAATCTGCAGGATATTATCTCACCTTCTTTTTGACGGGTTCCTTCACAGGACTGTCCTTAATGTCCTGCATGAGGAGACGGCGGTCCTCAGCGATACTGTTCACCACCTCACTCATCTCGCGCAACTACAACAACCAATGGTCTCGGTCAACTGACTGGTAAACATACAGCGTCACTGCCAATGCTGTCAGGATATCTCACGACTATGGCTTTGATTAATTTTCCAGTAAATTGTTGACAATTGCTAAATAAGTGTATCTCGACTAATTACAATTAGCATTAACCTGATTACAATGATGATGATAAACAGTCTTAATTATTAGGTTTATTATACTCAACACCCTACTTCTTGATATCACTAGTGAGAAAAATGCAGGCATCTCAACAACACGCAATGTAAAACAACACATATGAGTTGTAACATGTAAGTTGTAAATGAAAAACACTGGATACAATTGGTTGTGCAGATGAACATATGGATACAATTGGTAGTGCAGATGAACCTATGAGAGGGTGTTACTTGGCAACGACAACGATGATGACAACATGTGTAATCACATGGGAAGTAGGATCAATACAGCTTGAACAGGACTAATGGTGAAGACATGCAGACATTTCAGCTTCATCAACATTGTCAATGAATGACAGACAAGCTCAATGGCCACTCAAATGATCAAAAGATTCTTCAAAAAGAAAATGATAGCGCACACACTACATAGCACTATAATGAGATGTAAATGACACTGATGAATGTGGAGAACAATGACTGCAGAGAAGTGATAGAACCTAAGAGGTTCAAAAGCTTTCCTCACAATTACTGTTAATGCATTTTAATGCAGTAAGTGTTTTTCTCGACATGTACCGCTCCATATATGATCGTCAAGTACAAAACTGTTTGCAATATCTGTAGTCGTCACAAGTAAGTAAACTATCAGATCGGCAGACTGAGTACAGATAGTTCCCCTAATGACCTCCTGTGGGAATCTACCGTGTCTGACTAACATGGAGGTCAAAAAGCTGTATTCATGGAGCTCTGTATTTCACATTGAAATCTCTTCTATTTCACTAAGCAGATCCCATATATCATTTCTAGCAGTTACATTGTCATTTTGAATGTGCTCCAATTAAATGTCCAAGTATCCATAAGCTCAAGATATAAGGATTGATTGATTGAATTATTGCTTTACGTCACAGCGGGAATATTTCACCCATAGGCGACGACCAAGATATGAGGATACCCTTGGTACTAGTGGTACTCAAGTATGGTACACCAATGATACAAGTAAACATCAAATGAATGTTGCAAAAAAAGAAGACAGCAAACTAGACCTAGAAATCCTACAACTGACACATGATTGGCCGATGGCCGACATGCAGGGTGTTTACATGACACTGGAGCCAATGGTGTACTACTGCCATACATCACACTGGAGCCAATGGTGTACTACTGCCATACATCATGTAGCACAAGCACGCAGCTAGATGCACCTGGCTGCCCTCGAGAACCAAAGCTTTAGAATGCGGGGGATGCGAGAGTGGTCACAGCACAAGCATGCCACCATACAACAGCCGCTGGCCATGTTACCCACCCGGAAGTATCGAGACGCTGTCGGAGCTCCAAATGGCAGACGGAACCGGGCACCCACCTCTTTCTCTGCGCGCTTCTCTTCCTCCAACAGTGTCTGATTTGAAATTAATGGCGTCCATCGCAGACATTCCGCATCAAGCTCAAGTCTCTGATGTGATCGTGACTTCAGTTTTTCCATGTATTCCTGAATTTTCTTGCGGTTCACCGATATCAAAATTCTAAACATATCAGGCAAAAATGTCAGAAAATGTCAACTTAAAAAATATATCACAAAATCTCGATTCTCGATTTTTCACTACATATCAAAATAATTTAATGCAAGGAATAGATAGCTAATAAAACAGGACTAACAGGGCTCAACATTAACTTTTTGAGGCACCTGTCCCTGTGCCCTATCAGACATGTAACTGTAGGTAAAAGGCTTATTAATCTGGGC
>JAUTBQ010178641.1:0-11163 GCA_032361185.1 Lepetodrilus ovalis
CTGTGGCTAGTGTCACTCTCTCACTCTCACTAGTCATTGCCTGTGGCTAGTGTGTCATTCTCTCGCTCTCACTAGTCATTGCCTGTGGCTAGTATCATTCTCTCGCTCTCACTAGTCATTGCCTGTGGCTTGTGTCACTCTCTCACTCTCACTAGTCATTGCCTGTGGCTTGTGTCACTCTCTCGCTCTCACTAGTCATTGCCTGTGGCTTGTATCACTCTCTCGCTCTCACTAGTCATTGCCTGTGGCTTGTGTCACTCTCTCGCTCTCACTAGTCATTGTCTGTGGCTAGTATCACTCTCTCGCTCTCACTAGTCATTGCCTGTGGCTTGTGTCACTCCCTCGCTCTTACTAGTCATTGCCTGTGGCTTGTGTCACTCTCTCGCTCTCACTAGTCATTGCCTGTGGCTTGTGTCACTCTCTCGCTCTCACTAGTCATCGCCTGTGGATAGTGTCACTCTCTCGCTCTCACTAGTCATTGCCTGTGGCTTGTGTCACTCTGTCGCTCTCACTAGACATTGCCTGTGGCTAGTGTTTCATTCTCTCGCTCTCACTAGTCATTGCCTGTGGCTAGTGTGTCATTCTCTCGCTCTCACTAGTCATTGCCTGTGGCTAGTGTCACTCTCTCGCTCTCACTAGTCATTGCCTGTGGCTAGTGTGTCACTCTCTTGCTCTCACTTAGTCATCGCCTGTGGATAGTGTCACTCTCTCTCACTAGTCACCGCCTGTGGATAGTGTCACACTCTCGCTCACTAGTTGTAGCCTGTGGCTAGTGTCAATCTCCCGCTCCCCTTTCATGTCCTCCCTGACTGCAAGCAAGAACCGATAACGATCCCAGCTCCAGAGGACCACTTCAATATAGATACAGTCTGAGTGTCTGAGAATCTGTCATGATTCCATCAGTGCTGACTGCTGCCAGAGAAGTTAATATTGATATGATCCATGATGTTCTCTGTCTGTGCGATAACACCACATCCATGGCTCGTCTCTTGCTACTGGTATTCTCGTGACAGACATTGTCTTATGTCTATAAGACTATATACTGATGGACAACACATAACTTCAATATGTTTAAATAATTAATCAATTTCATGTTTTAGCTATCACTTCACTGACATTTTAATTATTAGTACCATGAAAAATGCATTATAATGCTTGTAACCATGGTAACATAATTGTTGAAATCCACAAATATGGAGCCACTATTAATTGTAGAATTGATAATGAGTAACAACAAAATTGGTAATTCTTCATTACTTTAGAATTCTTTATAATTGTTGTGTCAATACTGTCATAGAATAAAACACATGTATGGAATTGTTACAAAGTAATTTAAGATTTCTTCTTCATGTACTTGTCAATCATAGACAGCTGGTAAGTATGTTGGAACATTTCTTTTATTGATTTTCTGTCTTAACATGCTGAAGATTTGGTTTTGCTTGAATTTGGGATTTAAGACACTTTTAAGTTGCTTCATTAAGTCTAATGTCAGTTTAACATAGTTCAGCTATATGTACAGTGCTAAGAGGGGGCGGGATGTAGCGCAGTGGTAGAACATTGGACTTCTCAGAGCAAAAGGTACTGAGTTCAAATCCCGCCCCATGGGGGCCCGGCTTCAATTTTGCAGAAGTTACATTTCTGACGCGACATAGCTAGGATGCACTGTCTGTAGAGTGGCACTACAGTTATCCTTGGTCTGTCAGTACCAGCCGGTGCTCGCAGGTTTACTGCAACATTCAGCGCTACGGATGTTGCGGGTTTCCTCCTGCCCTAAACTGACAAGTCGTGAAAGGGACTATAAACCCCATTACAAAATATTATTTTTAAATAGTGCTAAGATTTACAGCAACACAGCACACACTGGTGCTACTGCTACAGTATAGAATACACCGGTACATCCTATCACCCTGACACTGGAGAGGTAACTTCCACCAACACTGATGCCTGGTCTCACGGGCAGGTTTGAACTCGGGACCTTTGGCTCCTAAGTCCAATGATCTATCACTGTGCCACTACCCACACCCTTCCTGCTGAGAAAATAGAAGCTATATCCCAGCTGTATACACCTTAACACTTCAAGACATTCCTGCAGATTTATGAAACTAATTAAAAATATATACATACCGGGTAGTATGTATGCCTTTGTCTTTTATGACATTCATTTACCATGGCCCGTATTGATAAACAAATTTTTTTATTAGCAACTTTGATCGTAACTTTTAGACGACATTTGATAACTGCTAATGTCTTCACAGGTAACTAAATCCAGATGAGTTAATTTAACCCAAATTTATCTGTATATATATATGTCAGCCACCATTGAAAGATACATGTATAGTAATTCATGTAAATATATGTATGTTATTGGTAGAACAACTACATGTATTGATAAAAAATGTTTTCCCATTCTCTTAAAAGTAACACCCTTCTTCCAGAGTCATTTAACAGCTAATCTGCAGAACAAACTGATAAAACATCTTATTACCACAATGTTAGGCTGTTGATTGTTACTTGCTGCCCAATATGACATCTGCCCATCTACATTAGTTGTAATTCCCTAATGTTGTGAGTTTTTGATTACCAGTACTACACTGTATATACCATGTATACTGGTATGCTTGGAGCTGACCCTTACCTCTACAGTATGGTCTACAATCTACAGTATGGTCTACAATCTACAGTATGGTCTATAATCTACAGTATGGTCTATGGTATGGTCTACAATCTAAAGTATGGTCTACAGTATGGTCTACAATCTACAGTATGGTCTACAGTATGGTCTACAATCTACAGTATGGTCTACATATTGTCTACAGTCTACAGTATGGTCTTCAATCTACAGTATGGTCTACAGTATGGTCTACAGTATGGTCTACAGTCTACAGTATGGTCTATGGTATGGTCTACAGTCTACAGTATGGTCTTCAATCTACAGTATGGTCTACGGTATGGTCTACAGTGTAGCAAGCTTGTAAATTAGCTGTAGGGAGTGTACACCTTGACTTGGAGAACTTTACCACAATAAAAGGCTAACATCGCTTGCAGGAGAAGGGCCCTGAGCATCATGTTTGTCATGTTGGTTGTCATATTGCCACCATTACACGGTAATGAAATGATGACATAGTTTGATCAGCTAATCATCTGGTTATGATGTACTGCATTGATTTGCTCTTCATAGGGCTAGGGTTTCTCACACGCCTGACCTCTCTGGATATAAGTTAGTCAGATTTAGGGATGTGGATGAGGACTGGGAGGAGGACTGGGAGGGCTGGCAGGAGGACTGCCACTGAGGGAGTAATTACATACAGATTGGCAGTCTGAGCGCCAGGCACTGAGAGCAGGACTGTAATAGAAGTAGATTACAAGCTCTGTGCAGGGTTCTGTTGTCATACCAGTTACACCATTTAAAACACATCCGTCAGCAGATCTGCTTTGGTGTAAAGTATTCTGACAAAAATTGGTTAAATCAGACTTGAGTGTTCTTAAATTATTCTGAAAGAAAAAAACCACATTTGTAGCAAAAAACATAATGAATTACTTACTTACACAGAGAATTACTAGGCTGGATTTAAAAATAAAAAATAAAGTATAGGAATTCATATTTCCAGTATTCATCTTGCTTCATGGTTCATTTAGCTACTGTTCACCTCCTGTTGCAATGTGTACATTAACCCTCTCCCTGCTGAATTATTCACAGACACAGCTCTTTAGGGCATCTCTGGTTGCCTGCAGCAGGGAGAGTGTTAAGTGTGCCAAAACTAAATCACAGATTGCTCATAGCTATACATTAATTATTACCCTAGTCAAGAAATCATTGTGCATGATGTTTTCCTCTCGGCTCCCTGGGGAGTATACAACCCAAGCTGCAGTGCTATAGGCTCTAGATGTTTAGCCTTCACATTGCCAACTCATCCTTCTGGGCCACCATGACAACAGAGGAATTTTTGAACTAATTTAAGCTGCACTTGCCTAAGGTGATACTGTGAGCTTTACAGCCTGTCTACTAGGATAGCAACAAATCCTAGATACTCTCAGGTTTTCATCAGTCAAGCTGAACTTCACCACTCATCCACACACTAGCTTGACCCAATCGTAATGATGCAAAAACTCACTCACATTCTTATAACTTCCATTTTCTGATTGAAATCTGAACATTCCCAGAAACATGTGGCTGTATGTCATGACTACCTATTAACATAACCCTGTAACACAAACACATTTAAATATAAACTCTATCACAGTGGTGTGCCTTCAGCTATTTCATGCAAATTGAACAGACACCACCTACTGTTAATTAACCTACTGTGCAACATGCTAGGTTAGTTTCCTGTTCATATACAAACACTGAGTGGCAATGTCTACCAGTATTTCCACAAATACAATTAACACTGTCTGTTGACATGAAATGTGAGGTATATCCATATTCTATCTTTGTTACAGCTTTTGTACTTCCATAGTTTGTGTCATGCAATGTAAATGATGAAATTTGATAGAACCTAAAATCAGTTGATGCTTCAGCATATTATCCTATGTTAATATCACGTTCCCAAACAATCGGATAGCAGCGGCGGCAGTGCTAACTTGGAACATGAAAACTCACTTTGGCAAATAGAACAATATCATCAGTTGTGAGTCTTCCTGGGGCTGCCACGTAGTTATCTCAGCTGTCAGACTGAGAGCATGAATAGGAAACTCATTCTTATTTCTTACTTGGTTTAATAATATTGATACATGTAAGTTCATACACGGTCATATTTCTGACGCTATGGTGGACAAGTGATGCTTTCATAATACTTATACCACTGGCATTTTATCAATGCCTTGAATAGTGATCCTCGCCATTCAAGGAATATTGCAACAATCTATTGAGTTATCTCCCTTGGTTTATCTGTACCAGCCATAGGTCTTACACTACAGGTTCTCCTCCTTCTAGAACTATGAGTGAAATAATCTCAACCAAGCAATCAAGCTCACATAGCTGAAGCTGTGGTGGTAGGGCATATACCTTATTCCTGATTCTTGTTTAGTGAGCATTTAGTAAAATCTGAATGCAGTAGACATGTTATTCATGATACTTCCTAAAACAACTAGTAATGCAAGTTTATCGGCCATGTTTGATTTTTTTAAAACATTTTTTTCCAGGTGGTTGAGGTGATGTACCCCAAGACATTCAGGTCGTTGGAGGAGGTCAAGGCTACGGGCAGACGCCATCTCCAAAATGGCTGACTGGGGCTGAAATGGCACGAGTGCAAGCACGACAACCATTGGATATCACAGATATGGTTATCATACAAGCCAGTATTGTGGTAGATGTAAGTATCGGCCAATTGGAGATTCAGGAAACATTCATTGCTCAATGTAATTTAGACTATTTTGGTCAATTGTTCTCATGCCATCAGTTTATTATGGCATTCAGAATTCATGACATTCAGAGTTCATGGTACCAACATAGTTTGTATCTTGATTTGTGATGTTCAAGTGGCTTCACTATAACAAACAATGGTAATATATTGGTATTAATCAAACAAACAATATGCTTATCAAAAACATCTTTTAGTTCCAATTCTTCAATTTGCTAAGTCATGAAAATAATATACGGTAATGATGATACTCAGATGTTAGATCTTGTTCTGGTGCCCTATTGACATCAAACATTAATGAATGAAGAATAATGTGGATAACTGAATTGGAACAATACAACCGCACCAACATTATCTAGCAACCCATTGCCTCACCTTTATCTCACAGTACTCCTGTCTTAGGCATATGTTTCTATTTTTAACCTATCTGCACGGAAACACTTGCCATACTGGAGCTGGTTCTGCCCAAAGGTGATTTGTCTTGGACATTTCCTTCTAATATCCTTTGGTCCTAAAAATGGTTTCTTAAAGGTCCCTCAAGGCGAAGGTCCAACCTTGTGGGGATAGATTCTTCCGTATCGTCGTATTGATTTACCATCTGCCAGTTGGATAACCACATTGTTTCGGAACTTACACGAGTCTTCTCACCATTCCACAGGGCAATCTGTACGGTAACTTGGCTACATACAGCTGTATGATGATTGCTTCTAACTCAGTCTATACCAGTCTAATACAGGTAATGTCAAACCTATTGGCATTTAGAAGTATTACCCACTTAACTTCCATTTGTGTTAAATAAACTCATCTGGATTTAGTTACCTGTGAAGACATTAGCAGTTATTAATGGTATAGGTCAAGATTGCCTTGATTATGTGACAGGATATATATGCACCCTGCTGGTCTTCCATTTAATATAAGTCTATATCAAGATATCATAGTTCCTAAACATATATCATGGTCTATATCTAGATAGCATACATTGTACCTATCCAAATATCAAAGTCCAGATATCATACAGGTACTCCACATTCAGACGTTGAAGTCTTGCGTCTGGATATCATAGTCCATGCTGGGTTATTTTCTGAAGCAGTAGGAACAACAGGTTCATTAACATTACAATTCAGGCAACTTATCAGTAGACTGACCATGATGACTTTCTTGAAGACAGCCTGATCTTTGTTGGAAACTTACAAAGCAAGATTTCTTGTTGATGAAATAGAATAGACACAATGGTTTTCTATTGATCAAAGTTACTGATTCAAAGTCATAATTAGCGGGGAAGGTCAGTGGTATCAGGATTACACCGGAGAAAGCAATGAGCTGGACTGCACTAAATAGACAAATGGGGATTTTCTTTCATGTAGGTCAAGGTCATTAAGCTGTTTAATATTTCAAGGATAATTATTGTCTTGCTCCAGCCAGAAACTTGTCTGCTTGGAAGGCTTTTAGTCTGGACAGGATAGGTTAGATGATGCTGTCATGCTCTGGTTTATGATCAAGTAGTTATGATATGACACGCATGAGTGATATCATAGCCCTGAGTGCCTCCATAATTACAGGAGATTGCAGCAATGCATGGTTGTAGAGTAAAGGATTCAGCCACAGTTCTAGAAAAACCATACAATCCAATTACTTGTCATAGAAAATCCATATTGATTCCATACTTGTACTAAAAGCCATATGCAGACCCCATATACAAACATATATGAAATACAGATGCCAAGTTATACCACATATGTGTATTTCTATAGACATATGTATATATACAGCCTTAGACAGACCTAATATAGACCATGATATGGACCATGAAGAGCTCACTATGGACAACATATAGACCCCATAATGGACATTTTAATCTCATTATAGACACCATGCATTTTGGTCTTATAATAAATCTCATACACACTATTATGGTTAACACATTGGTCGTGTAAATAGATAACAAATATTGGTCTTTGATGGACAACAAATAGATCATGTACAGAATTACCACAGGTGAAGTCTTCAGTATTTATCACCTGAAAATTTATGCTCGCAAACTGTCTGATCTTCATAATGGTCTATAATACCAGTTCACATAACAATGTGGGGCATTTATTACTATCTTCATATCTCCTGTACTAGATTGACAACAGGTTTTGAAACTAGTTACTCACAAACCTGTATTAGGCTGTACTTCTACATTTATGATTCATATGATTCATGTATTCATTCATTATTTTATGGACAGACTCTATGGGTTTTATAACTTATAACAACAACACCATAGACATAATTGCTTAAATAATAGAAGGAAACTATTTTCAACCTATTTTATACTTAGTTATATGTATATACTCAAAGAAAGAAATAAGGGAATGTATTGTTTTGTAGTAAACAGTATTTTCCATATGGTGATGTTTAGTCATTACATCATAAAAATAAGAGAATTAACAGAAATATTAAATACTATGGATCTGGTGTATCCTGCATGTTTTTTAAACAATGGCTGCAGACCTTTTTGGAACATTGCAGATCATAGTTCTCAATGTTTGTTGTGAACTATTGCACCGTTCCTCTCCTAGAAATTCAAACTGTTCATCAAAGATATTGAAATGTACAGGTTGGTGTAAGTTCCAAATTGGAGAAATTACCCTTTTGACTTTGTTGGAGTGTATTGTAACATGTGATATTGATATTCCTCTTGAATTCATACACATTTTGATACATGGGTACAGGGTAATAAATTGGTTGTATGATATTCTACATGAGCAAAGAAAGATTAATGATAGGTTTGGGCATAGTAATTCTATTGGGGATGTTATAAATACCGCTTAGTAACAATGTCATGTTGTATCACTATTACAATACATACATTCCTTTAAATTTGTCCATCAGTATAATCAAAGACAACGATGAGTCTGGATTAAGACTACCAGTAAATTAGTTATTTGATTACTTCTAAGAATGGCAAGGATCGACATTAGTTTTCTCTGGGAGTAGTTTATTGTAGATTTCTGTCTACTGGCGATCACTGGTTAGATGTGGGCTGGTCTAGACTCTGCTGTACATGCTGGGGCGTTCACTGACTCCTACCAAGGCCACACAGCACCGCACAGCACATACTGAAGACAGCAGACTTGTAGGGCAAACACTGAGAGAAACACAGCAGGAAACAGGAGGGAAACACAGATCACGCCTGAATAATTGACACTGTTGCTGGCTGTGTGTGGTGTGGTAATTACACAGGGGCGGAGGACCTCACTATGGGGCAGGGATACTTGCATGGAACTACACCTTGATTGGATTGATTACCAGTACCTGCTTGTAATTAAAGCACCTGCACTGGATGTGGGTCTATGTCTTTAACATTGCTGCCACATCCTCATTATTTAGTACCGTAGATGCAATTCTTTTTGGGGTATGCTAGTGTGATTCTCAGAAGGATGTCACAGAGATTTCAAGAGGTAACAAGTTTTAGAAATCTGATGGGATCCCAGTAGTGTTTTACTTGATGTATGGTAACCACACAACTATGGGTATCACCTCAAGTGAGGTACTATCTCATCTAGGTGGGCATCACTTCTGTGACCTTTTGGAGTACAATAACACCTTGGAATACCACATCCATTATCATTCATTCATTCATTCATCCATGCATCCATGCATAATGTAATTCATAGATAAAGTTAATTTAACATCAGTTGAAACAGGTACATGTACATAATGAAAGGAAAATAATGTCCCTAATTTTATCTTGGTTTACCAGGAGCATTTCATGTCCATATTTCTCAAATTGAAATATTAATACTGCTCACACTTTGACCATAATAAACAGGTCAAACTCAATAAGTACCCTAATTGCCTGTGACAAGATAGCAGATGGCTATTATCATTTTTTAGTCAATAATTTTCCTGATCTTCACATAATTATATTACCATCTTCTTTGGATTGCACAAAGCTATATACTAGTATTTGACATCCCCTGGGCCCAGTACTAATTACTCTAAGGACTGTTTCCTGTAGGACTGTAATGTTCAGTCTTGAGTGCTTCTGTGGGCCAGTGTCCATCTGGATGTGAATGGATGTAACCTGACTGACTATCCTGGCACTGATTTGAAGTGTTCACACACAGGCGCAGGGCCATCCTCTAGCATGTGTCACTCAGTCTTCTCATATTGAACACCAGCATAGCAGTCGACTCAACTCTGATGTTTTCAGTTATTAATAATTTTGCTGAATTCAACTTGTTTGATGAACTCTGAACTGGTGTTGTAGTGTTCCAGATCAAAGTCTGTAGTGTTTCTGATCAAAGTCTATATAGTTTTCCTGATCAAAGCATAAAGGAAATCAAATGGGGCAGTGACACATAGCAATTTAGTTTTACTTTGAAGTGATAGTTATTGAATTAATAATGTTTCATTGTAGTAATTCCTTGAGGTTTTGTTGGAATTGAATAAGAAATCCTGGAATGTTTTGCATATTGAGATTCTCTCCAGATAAAGTGAATGTGTTACTGACCTATGCTAACTTGTACCGATAACTTCAAACAGTCAGGTATATTATATGGTATCTGTAATGTTATTTGAATATCAAAAATAATATCATTTAAAGTTAATGAGGCATCAGTTACATGAACATCAATATTTCAGATGAAAGGTTATTTCTGTTTCTGTAAATATTTCTTTATTTCTTTATGATATATTATATATATATTTATATGCACATTATTTATGTAAATACACAGGAGCGGATTTAGTAAGTTGGATAACTTTTTTCCAATCTGTTTCTGATGAATAAAATATGTTTAAATCAAAGGTTGTCTACATACATGCATTAATATATGCTTTCCCATGTAAAATACAATATGCTTCAGTTTATTATCTTTTACATTCTCAAAGAGTACATTAAGGTAGTTTTGAATCTAATACATGTAATAGTTAATGGTTATTGCATTTCACCATTTTGTTTTTTAATGCCATACATATCCACTATCCATGTATGCCCAATGGAATATATCTAGTTAGCAATCTTATTTTATCTATCATAACTTTAGCATAATGATCACAATGTCTACTGAATAAGATAACTCCAGAGATGTGAACTATGGAACAGAGTCTTTAAGAGATTTGGTCTGACATTTGGATTGTCAATCAAATGGCACGTAACGACAGTGAATAATGCATGAGGTCAAGGTCTTGGCACATCGCTACTTCAGGGCAGTTCAGTTAGAAATTGTGATTAACGAAAATAGTTAAAAAACAAAGCTTGAGCAATTTACATAGCTGTAAACTGCACACAAAAAGTACAGTGTTGTTAGCAGAACTTGTACATTCAGCACAACATTCCTCAGCTTCTTTGGCTGATAATTAAGATCTGAAAATTGTACTTCTATATTTGTACGAAGATCAGCAGGATATTGAAGTTAGAATAATTATTTCTCCAATTTTGCATTTGGTAATTACTTTTTTATTTAATATGTTTTGCTGTTGATAATGCCCAGGCACATTTTCCACATAATGATCATAGTGATACGAGTGTCATAACTCTATGTTAGCAAATATATGGGAGTTACTACGTGTAGTGTTACATTGTTCTGTGGAATGAAAGCCAGGATGCTGATGGATACAGGTGATATCCTCTCAGCAGTGGGTAGAGCTGTATACAGCGGATGTCCTCTCCACCATTGGTAGAGCTATATACAGGGGTTGTCCTCTCAGCAGCGGGTAGAGCTGTATACAGGTGATGTCCTCTCAGCAGCGGGTAGAGCTGTATACAGGTGATGTCCTCTCAGCAGCGGGTAGAGCTGTATACAGGTGATGT
>JAUTBQ010178652.1:0-11162 GCA_032361185.1 Lepetodrilus ovalis
AGACCAATCAACCGTGATAGTATGCCTTTAACTCACACTCTGGTAAAATATTACTACAATTCAAATCTACCTGCATGTCCAACGAGACAGAGGCGACCCAATACTTTGCTGACGAACTCCAGAGAACTGGTCTTGTTGTCTGCCAAACGTCCACACACTCTGACCAGTGTCTTGTATAGATCCCCACACAACAGCGCCACATAATTTTTGGGATAAAATAGGTCACTGTAACAGAGTATGGATGAGTGAGTGAAAAAGTGAGTAGGTGAATGAGTGGATATGATTGAGTGAGAGATGAGTCGCACTATTTAAATATTATTAACCCGCAAAACCTTTAATTCCTCTTCCCTATCTTAACAACACTGAATATAAAAAAAATAAAAAATAACATTTACAATGTCCCCTCGATATAACGCTGAAGTTTGGGGTCCATAACATACTCCCAGCGTTATATCCCAGCGTTATATCGAGGGAACACTGTATTATTATTATCTGTTAGTATCCTGTCATGTCACACACAGAGCCACACCTGGGTAGGCAATTACCTCGTTTCATTATGCAGTTTGTTTACCACAATTTCGGGCAGGGAAATTAGTGCAGTTATCAGCTGGTCTTCGATGTGAGGATCTGAAGTGTGTGGCCTGTCGGGCGATAGACACGATTTCTCCCAGAATATCTCTTCCAACTTGTGATGGGACAGGAGACCCTCCAATAGCGACACACATTTGTTCAGTTTGAATCCAACACTGAAACATATCAACTCAAAATTCAATATTAAAAGAAATTATAAATAAATAAAATGTATTAATGAAAAATTGGTAATCAGTTTTATAATTCAATTGTGAATGTATTTACACCGATCGAAATTAACACTAGTCCGTTAGCCTGGCCATTTCTCCCAATGCTAAAGGTATCCCAAGGACTAGTAGAAATGTGTGTCTTTTGTTATTTGTACATGTATCACTATTAGGACTAGTAAGTTTTAAAGTTAATTTTGATCCCTGTATTTACTAGTAAAATTTACAATTTTCATGGACATCTACATTTTAGTGAAAGAAGTAACCGTAAAATATTCGTTATTGGCTAAATAATCTTTTTTTTTAATCGTTTCACTCAAAAGAAATACTAGTAAAGCATTTTTGGTTTGTACGCAGCTTAATGTAAATTTAAGACCTTTTTAAGACCTTCAACAGAAAAGTTATGGTTTTCAAGGCTTTTCAAAATTTAAGACTTTTTAAGACTTTTCAAGGATCCGCGGGAACCCTGCATAACAATATGGCGTGCATGGGACCGCATTTGGTCAAGGTCACACTGAAACAGGGGCAGATAATTTTACTTTGGTCCCTCATTATGTTTTTTTCATAGTAATTGTCAGCTGATTACGAGGTACATGTACTTTGATACAGCTGTAGCATGAAATATTTATGCAGCTATGATGCATTTCCAAGTCAGTGATAAAAGTCATGAAGTGACATGTATGTGACCATTGCAAGAATTACAGTAGAACTTTCAGGAATTACTGTACTGGGATTAATTGCTATTATATATCAATGGAGAGGGGTTAACAAGCACAGGATTGACTTCAGGGCTGCAGCTATTTTACCATAGGGGGTGGGAGTGGGGGAATGGAACTAATAAATGAAAATTACAAAGTGATATTGCGATTTACGAGAGAAATAATCTAGTTGGCTAAAATGACCAAGTGAGTGAGTGAGTGGTTATGGAGTTTAACGTCGCTGCAGGAATTTTTCACCCATTTGTGATGACAAGTGGGACAGCTGCCACCCCTGCCCCATGGCTAGCTACATCTCTGGACTACTTAATCTAGTCTTCTGCAAATGTTATCAATTACTGTCACATCATGATGCAGGGATGGAAATTAACACTAGCCCGCTAGCTCGAGCCATTTCTCCCAATGCTAAAGGTATCCCAAGGGCTAGTAGAAATTCATGTTTTTTGCAAACATTTGTTATTTGTATCACTATTCGCCGGCTAGTAAGTTTTATAGCTAAGTTTCCATTGTTGATGATTACTCTCACAGATCTTTGGAAAATTGCACAATCTCTGTTTGTTTTTATGTGACATCAAAGCTGTAGACTTTCTGGAATAATTTATTAACAGTGTAACACTGCTAATGAATGAATGAATTAGTGATTTACGTAGCAGTGGAAATATCTCACCAATGAGCAACAACAACACTGAGAAAGTTAGGCCGTATAACAAAATGTGAAATTAGTATACAAAATTGTACAAACTTCATGTGATCAGCTGGTTATAGATCTATTGAACCCAATTTGTTCATGCCATATTGGTTTGTGTTTCTTCATCAATGATTACCTAGATTCCACAATTGTTGACGTTAGAACCGCGAACACCGTGTCAGCTGGTCCGTGTTTTAAAATATTGTCTAGGATCACTGAATGTTGTTTATTGAGGGAAGTCAATAAATCAACAGAAAATAAACTAAGAAGGCGACTACAGCATCTTGCAAAGTAAAACTCTCTAAAAATAGTCCTTGCTAATTTTATGTCATAATGGTTAAACTCTTTCATTTGTGTCACTTCACATTCTTCAACTAGCTCGTGTATTTTTATCAATATTTCAATGTATTTTTCACTGGAAATATCACTTGACAGCCCATTCTCAATTTCCCTAACTAATCGTCGAACTTCATTTTGCATGAACTGCTCTGAAATTGTAGTCATTGTTGATGTTTAGAGTGATTTACTGGTTAATCGTGAAGGTAAACGTAATATTTGAGAAGATTCATAAACACGTGTGTATTTTACTTCCGCTTCCGGTAATATTTGTTTATACAATATACCCGTAAGAACTACTGTAAAATACTATTTCGTAGTGTTTGTAGAAATAAGTATATCTATAGGCATACAAACTAACGTATAACATCATACAATATTCCATATAGTGAAAGAGTCGTTGTTTTATTTTCCACTAATTTAATGACAAAACTAACTTAAGTATCTTATCTATAATGAACTACTGTTCATATGTTGTGTAGATGATAGAATTGATATCTACTTCCTGTACACATGCGCATTACCGCCTAGTTACCAGTAGCGGAAGGCAACTGGAGCCAACAGTTGTTACTTCGAGCATATTTATATTTTCGCTGCATATTCATTAAAGATTCAACATTTAAAAGATGGCAGAACAAACAGAGGAGAAGAAAGTAGCAGTAGATGTCGATTCGAAGAGAGTTCACACATACCCACTCATTAGGGTAACTATTTGAAATTGACTGACAAACTGGCGCAATTTCAACATTTGAAATGCAAACAATGAAAAGATGCCTATAGATATTCTGATATATTTACTTCATTGAATGATTGATAAGTTAATGCATCGAAGACAAGATAATTAGTGATACGTAACAATTATTCATAGAATATTTGAAATTTGTGATAACTGTCGGAGGCCGGACATCTCGGCCCAGACAACTGGCCACTGATAATAAACTGATAGACAGACATGAATCTAGTTCGAGATTCCTCTATCCCTCCCTGCTGACCATAAGATATTTTTTATATTGGTATGGCTCAGGGGAGGGTTAGAGACCGATGCCTATTAAAAAATGATATTCTTTCCTCACCCACATGGGTGAGGAACTTTAACGACTCATAGCATTAAAACGTGCAGTAATCGCTCGCACTTACCATATAGAAATGTGTTCTTGAAAGGTTTATTAGTTCCAAAACACGCATCATGCTAACAGATCGACGTATCCATCCATGTAATCGGCCCGAGAATTTCTCTTTTCAAATATTCGTACTTTTTCACGGCGCCAGTTTGCTATCATCACGTGACCAAGTCTCGCCGCCTGTACCGAGATACGCATAAATCCGTGACGTCAGGTATCAACGTGTCATGTGACAATAACGTGTTTAGTACGGTTTTGTGTGTACATAATACATTGCAGGGAACTCACAATAAGCAATGCAAGAAAGGTAACCACATGTAGTATAGTGATCAAAATAAAATTTATAACTTACCAGCCAGAATAGTGATACAAATTACACAAGTTGAAAAGACATGGATTTCTACTAGTCCTTTAGCATTGGGAGAAATGGCCCAGGCTAGCAGACTAGTGTTAATTTTGTTTGCTGTGCATGCATAAAATATTCTCTGAGACGGTAATAAACAGACAAAATGTGGGTATGCAGGGATAAAAACTAACTTTAAACCTTACTCATCCGAATAGTGATACAAATAACAAACTTTATGAATTTCTACTCGTCTTTAGGATACCTTTAGCATTGGGAGAAATGGCATGGGCGAGTGTTAGTTGCAAACCCTTGTATGATAGAAGGTGGGGATGTCGCTATCCTAAGTTGTCTGATTGTTTGCCAAATAAAAAAGTGTAATTTGTCTCATAACATAAATTGTTCTATACAATAGATTCAAATCTGCTCCTGCTATCGACAGATAATTCCGTACACTAACCATCCTAACAGGAAGTCTATTTTCAACATACACCAGTAAAAGTATGCTCTATGAAGACCACCTGAAAACGAGACATAATCTGAAGGGTGTGACCCTAACAGCTCACCATATTGGTAGCAACGTTTGGGATGGGCTAGGCAACACAAGAGATGAACTCTATGACAATTAGCCCTTTCATGATAACCTAGGGCTGTATCACATGACATGCCACTATATAAAAGACATCATTTGGACGCAGTTTGCGGCCATACAAGCTGAACATTTGCTACTAATTTTTTTTATGGTATCATTTTGAGTAAAGCTACAACTATGAAAAGCTGGATCAGCTTTACAACATTTTTCACGGGTTAAGGAATTATGGCCGATCTACGGACACCTATATTGATCCACCAGACGTTAATCAAAATGATACTTTCAATATCATTTCATTCGTTCCATTAATTTCTGTCAGTAGTATATTAATGTGCACAACTTTCCGACGAATTTCTGAGTTTATTTAATTATTTGCTATACATGTATTTGTATTCACCATTTTTGGGGGCATGGAGCTAGAAATTAGTTCATGTCTATTTTCAGGAATCCACTAAATAATAGCAACAGTATCACAGTTGTGTGCGACTTTGTGCCACATGCATTCTGGATCAGTGTTATTCTTAGCTTAGGGCATTGCGATAACTACGGTACATGAAAATTAAACCTGTATAATATGTCACAATCTTCTTATTACATACTGGTAACCTTAACCCTAACCCTCATCATTGTCACATTACGTATTAGTCATTCTTTGGGGGTAATATTGAATTTTGTCCAGTCAAATAAGAATAGAAACATGTAATTTCTTAATGCAAAGTTTTTATGATGGGCAAATGTACAGAAATATTCTCTTACAAAATAGTGGAAATTATTATGTTGCAGATGATTATTCCGACTATGGAAAGCTGATATATTTGGCCTGGATGTTTGTATTTTTATTCCTTACATTATACAGTTATAACCATCCAGCTACTTTATAAGCATAACCTATAAATATTCTACCCACCTTTGATCACAAGATTTACTGTTCACATAAAACTATTGGAGTAAACAAGTTCTACATATCTTTTGTTTTATATCTATTCAATAGTACAGTGTCCCCTCGATATAAGGCTGTTCGATACAGAGCGGTTTCGGATATAAGGCTGGCTCAGATGTGGATCCCATTTTTTATTTTATTTTATTTATCTGCACTATTATATAAGGCTGGTACTATAAGGCTTGGGGGTATGTCATGGACCCCAAATTCAGCGTTATATCGAGGGGACACTACATATTACCAGTATATGTCTGACATATCGTAAATTGAAAATTTATCACGTTTATATTTGTTTTTGAAAGTATAACACATTTATTCAAATGTAATGATGGTAAAAAAGTATATTTAACAATTTATTTAAATGTAATGATGGTAAAAAGTATAAAACATTATTCAAATGTAATCATGGTAATTATATGAATACAATATGTTGGGGGCAGAAAAAATTCTATATTCATAGTCTCTTTAAAGTTAGTGGACAAGTTGATACTGCAAGTTTATACCTTGTCCTCTTCCACCATCCACAGAACAAGTGTAATTTGTATGACTAACTCCTGCAAGAATGATTGTAATTTGTACGACTAACTCCTGCAAGAATGATTGTAATTTGTATGACTAACTCCTGCAAGAAAGATGGTAATTTGTATGACTAACTCCTGCAAGAACGATTGTAATTTGTATAACTAACTCGGACTGCAAGAATGATTGTAATTTGTATGACTAACTCCTGCAAGAACGATTGTAATTTGTATGACTAACTCCTGCAAGAACAATTGTAATTTGTATGACTAACTCCTGCAAGAATGATTGTAATTTGTATGACTAACTCCTGCAAGAATGATTGTAATTTGTATGACTACTGGAGTTGTAACTCCTGCAAGATAACATAGTTATGACTCTCATAGTGCTGTGATTGTACTGTGACTATTATTTGGTTATCATTTCAACTCTAAAGGCCCTTGTATACACCAAAGGCGAGCAAAATATCGCCGCACCAATTAGCGATAGGAACGATAGGAACTGATTCTATGCAAAGTTGTCCTTGCGAATTTTGCTTTTGATGTGTAAGCATATATAGATAAATGATATTTAAAGGTTCTATCTTGGAATATAAATTGCAGAGTTTGTTGTCATGAAATTTGCCTCTGGTTTGTGAGGATATTAAAACTGATAAATATACAAAATAATCCTAATCTGACTACAATAACTTCTATTGGTAAAGCTTTGACATCGTCAATCATTGCTTTATTTTCTTCTAATTGGTATCAGTATTATCATTGTGAGTAGGGCAATTAACATGATCAAGGGGTAAATGCAATCGCTCAAATTTGACCTTAATCTGCTCAACTCCATGACTGATTGCTCTGTAGCAAGAGTATCCAACTTAATTAGTGGACTTAGCCAATAGTATCATGTGCGAAGGAAGTGACCAGGGAAATGCTTCTCGACTGCGACACACGCCCAAATGTCTGTAATGTTTATTATTTGTAATTAAAAGCATACTATCACCAGATGGTTGACCTATATAATTGACAAACAAATTTCTATCTGAGACTACTTATGCTTGATTTGTCCACCCAAAAGTTGTTATTTACTGATGTACTTACTTCCCAAAACGTTATTGCTATAAATCTTTTTGTATCTTATATGAATAAAAGGATTTAATTGATTTAATTATTGCTTTACGTTGCAGCAGAAATATTTCACCTATTGGCGATGACGAATAAAAGGAACATAGATCTTATTATCTGGCCTTTGGAACATGTGCTAGATTGAATTCCCCCCAATATGGATCGATGAAAAGTATTTTAGTTATATAAAATTGACAAGTATCACAAATAAATGTAGTTTGCATTCATTACTTAAATATAGTGCCACCCACTATTTGAAATCTGTGATTGTATGCCTTTAACCTTCTCCCTGCTGGATTAGGCACAGACACATACTCTTTAGGGCATCTCTGGTTGCCTCCAGCATGGAGAGGGTTAAAGGCAGCATTACATATACCCAACAGGGATAGAAACAAACTTTAAAACTTACTTGACCGAATACTACTACGAATAACAAATGTTATGAATTTCTATTCGCCCTTAGGATACATTTCGCATTCGGGGAGCGGGCAGGCAAGTGTTAATTGCAATCCCTGCCCAAGTAAAATATAATAATTTAATGATGATGATGTTGGTTATACATGTATGTATATTAAAATTTGTAATGCCAACAGTGCCATCTCTGTGTTAGCAGGAAGAAGGTTTAATATTCAAAGTGATCTTGATTAAATATTTGCTGTATTAAAAAGAAATTCCTCAATGGTAACTTGATAAGCCTTAACTCGGTGATGCTTTATCCTGCAGCCAGAGAGTTAATAAGCCTTAACTCAGAGATGCTTTATCCTGCAGCCAGAGAGTTAATAAAGTCTATTATTGTTCATGCCTTCACTGTTTTAAAAATAATAAATTTGTGGCCGATTAATGCTTTTAACTTGTATGTCATGTGAATATTCTAGAAAGCGACTATAAACCCCATTACAAAAATAACAAGAAAAAAAAAGAATAATAGTATTATACATGTACATCTGATTCGAGCATTGTAATTTTCCTTAGATCCGTGAAAATCGACTGATTTATTTGTCCAGGGGTCGATTTTTGTGCACTGGACGTGGTTTGGGGCCTGCAGAGTTCAGACCCTGGGATTGTTTTCTGCTGAAATCACAATTATGTTGCCATGTCTGTATATAGTATTTTATCTGCATGTTAATACTACTGCTACTATTCCTTTATACATTCAACAGGAATTGTTGGCATGAAGCTACGAAAAGAAAAATAACAATGTTTTTAGTAACTAACATGACAGTCCTTGTCAGAGGAGCACAGTTATGTCGGCAATAGTTCGATTATTGATACTGAAACCTTGTGGAATTTTGAGAGTTTGTGTGAGAAATATTAAGCTGATAGGAGTCGCAGAATATAGATACTGTACTGATTAACTGATTAAAGTATAACTTTATTAATTGTGGTAAACATGTGAAAATTCGCACAAACACACACACACACACACACACACACACACACACACACACACACACACACACACACACACACACACACACACACACATACATACACAGAGCAGATTAAATTATTGACTTATTAATTAACACTGCATTCAATTATTGAATTATTGCTGATGTTTTTCTTTTTAGATTCTTGTTTTACTTGTCATGTTAATAACTTGTCATGTTAATAACTTGTCATTTCTTCTTTTATTTTCAGTCCTACTTTGTAACAGACTACGATCCAACAATAGAAGATTCATATACTAAACAATGTGTTATAGACGAAATAGTCGCACGATTAGACAGTAAGTATTGTCATACTAAACAATGTGTTATAGACGAAATAGTCGCATGATTAGACAGTAAGTATTGTCATATTAAACAATGTTATAGACAAAATGGTCCCATGATTGGACAGTAAGTATTGTTATACAATCGACCCCCTTTTATCCGAACAGTTGCGTTCCTGGTAAATTTGTGTGAATAACTGAATTTCCGGATGTCCGAGTCATTTTTACATAGGAAAACTGATACTGTATATGGTTCCCAGTAAAAACCATGTGGATAGCGAGGAAACCAGACATCCAAAGTCCAGATAAACAGGGGTCCATGGTACTAAACAATGTGTTATCGAGAAAATAGTCGCAAGATTTGACAGTATGTTATACTAAACAAAGTGTTGTAGACGAAATACCATATGCCGGGAAACTTTCGAGGTGCAAATTTATCGAGGTTGAAGACACAAAGAGCTTTCGAGGATTCAGTATTAACAAAATTACAACTACATGTATATATAAATGTATACTCATAAGATATTTAGGGAGCATTTGCCATTGCATGCAATGAGCTTGTGATCAATTAACGTAAGTCATCTTAGAGTATCCATTGTTTCACTACTGTTCAATACTTGTGTAAATGAGATAGTTTTCAACCTTCCATGTTCAAATATGTTCAAGGTCGCCATGTTACCAAATAACCTCTCGTGAATATTTCCCGGTATACGGTAGTCGCATGGCTAGACAGTAAGTTATACTAAACAATACAGTAAGTTATATTTGCATAGTTTTATAGAGAAAATAGTGTTAGAGAATAATGTGTTATCGATGATGAGTGCGGTTTCACTAAATAGTGTGTTATGCTTAATAATAGTAGTTCAGCTTTACTAATGTGCTATGATTTTAGTCTTCATACAAATTGATTACTCGACATCATAATCCAGACAGAATCTCTTCTACTGATACAGTTATTATGGATGATATAGTAGCACAATATTTAGTAGATATAAAATAAATACAGTTTTACAAAACAATTGTTGCGATTATTTTTTTGGTCATGGAATCATTTGCACACAGACATGATTGGCATTTCGGTTTTTTTCAGTACATTTCTATGTACATTTCTTTTCTCTGTATGCAAGTACTGTATGACACTCTGTCTCATGTGTTTGTAATGTGGTATATCCAATGACATTCGTGGTTCCGATTAATCAGAGACATTGGTATAATCGGCCAAGCAAACAGGAAGCTATCAAATAAAATGTGGCCAGTTTGTGTATCAGCTGAACACTGACACCACCATGCGTTATGTTTAGCTCACTTGGTACAACAATGTAGTCATGGGATATTGGACCCAGGTAGTGTGGGGATACCATGATTACTCTAATAATTCAAACCCTCTCATAATTCAACCACTTAAATTAATTGCCTTTATTTCCAGACCCTGAAAATGGCAATTTGTTTTCAAAATTGTACTAGAAATGGTAATCAAAAAGATTGTACTTTTCTAATTATAAGAAGACTAATTTTTCACATTTTCGTTTTAAAAACAAAACCTGCATTTATTTACCAATACAGTTACAACCATATTTTAATTTTAATTTTCATATGTTCCTAGTACATGTACTTCGAACAGCTATACATTTAACTATTTTTTCCTGTTCAAATTATTAGAGAAATTACAGTATGGTATATTGGGTCTAGGTAGTGCTGGGATATTGGGTCTCTAGTGCTGGGATATTGGATCCAGACAGCCATTCTACCCATTGGCAAATTGTGCGTAACTGTGAATTACTAAACCAATATTGCAGGATGTAGAGAGGTAAATTGAGCCTAGTATTCTGTTGTTTATATTGTTAGGTGTCGCGAGGCCGATCCAGGTCAAAATATCACCTAAAATCACCCAAGCGTAAATCAGCTTCGCAGGAATATCCTCAATAAGAGGTGTTAGTAATCTGTGCTCAATTATCACCTGCTAGTGTTAGTGATTTTATGGACCAGTGTGTGTAGGTAGTTGTTTTTCTGCAATTGTCATATGAAAAAGAAGAAAAACAATAATTATTATAAGATAGTACATTTTATTACGACAGGAACAGTGTCATTCACTCTAAGTGAAGAAGTGCAGAGCACACATCAGCACTATTACGAGTATTAGGAATTACGAATTACGTTGGGCACTATTTAGTAAGGCTAAAAGAATTAGTCGACTAGTCGACGACTAATTGAGATCGCCGACAGTCGACTACTATTAGAGGTAGTCGACTAGTCGGGCTATTCTTCTGTATAACATTGATCAGCT
>JAUTBQ010178663.1:0-11162 GCA_032361185.1 Lepetodrilus ovalis
GTTTTAGCCAATTGGATTCGCCGTTTTAGCCAACTGAATTTGCCGTTTTGACCAAGTGGTTGTCGCCGTTTCAGCCATCTTTTCGCCGTTTTAGCCAATTTATTTTTCGCCGTTTTGGCGTGTCGCCGTTATCGCCTGTAGCCCTTCAATACATGTATATTAATAACTGGAAGCAAACATCTTAGGCCATGTACATAAAAATTATAGTTTCTCTGACCTTTTTAATAAATGAGTGATGTATTGCTTAAAGTCGCGACAATCTTTCAGACATGCGACTAGAAATTTTTTCGTAATTGCAGGTGGGTGGGTGATAAGGATTTTGTTCAATACCAGATGTATTTTTAACATATGATATATATGGTCCATCAAACATGTCTACATGAATAACCAAGAAAGGCAGAAACGTTTAATGTGAAGCAGTACCACTGGAATCAATAACCAATTTAATCAATATGAAAACAGAATGTTAAGTTATATATATAAATCTCTGATAAACATGGTACTTTGGCTATGATCTGAGAAACTATAAAATTTAGTTTATACAGCCTAATATTGATGTTTAGGAATAGTGGAACATCATAGTTGGGTCCCAGAATAAGATGTCACAGCAAACGGCTGCTTGTAGAAACATTCCTTTGACTTCCACTACAAACTGCAGTCATTGATACTTCATGAAATCAAGTACAGACACTCTTTAAGAACGTTTGAACTAGGTTAGTAGGTAGAGAAAATTCTGCTTGGTCTGAAAACCAACTGAAAAAAATGTTAATATTTGTAAGAAAAACAAAACATTAAGACTATACATATGTACTCAATAGACTATGATAGACTCGTACCAAATTTAGACTCTCATTTCTACTCGATACAGGTATGATAGACATTTAGACTATCCATGTGTACTTTAGACTACTACACATATTTATCCAATCTAATTAAAATTAGATGCGAAAGTTTCACCAAGTTATATGGACGTAAGTTCAACATCGATCTAACATAATCCCATATGGAGGCGAGTCGACATGACCTTTGACCTTATCTTGACCCACATTCCTCGACCAATCACTTACGAACAACCCACCACAAAGTTTTAGCCAATCATCAGCCATTGTCTGTAAGACTGTAGACTAAAGTATCATCAAACAAGGCATTGTTGTTTATTTCTGTTACACATATAAATATTAATCACAATTAAAGAGTGAAAACGATTTACCAGCAAATTCTGAATGTAAAAGCCCCATACATCGAGAAACATGTTCAACCATGCATATGAGTTACCTACCGGCCGAGACGGTGAAAGTGAGCCTGTGATTGGTTAATGTCAAAGGTCGTGCCGATACGTCTCCATATGGGATTATGATAGATTGTTGTTGAGTATGTCCATATATCTTGGGAGCGTAACTTTCATTTCTAATTTTAGTTAGATTACATATTTATCATACATGTCCTGATTTTTAGTTACTGTCCTGTAGGCCTGTCAATATATTACAATACATACAAAACTATTACATAAATAGAAATGTTGCATGCTTGTACATGTATGAACATGATTAACACCAATAAACTGCAGCAATGACTTTTCAGATATACATAATATTACACATAAATAAGAAATAATATTTACCGGAAACTAAACAACAGTAATAATTATTAACACCAAAAATACCACATAATAATTACTCTCTCTCAACATATAAATACACATACATCAAAACACGAGTACAAAAATATACCTAATATTCAAGCAGAAATACAAATGCTGCCTTACTTGGTCTCCACGTCAATTAGCACTTTTGTGTCATGAAAGCAAACTTGATAGATGAAAGCAGTATAAATATGATTAAGCATACAGAGAATGACGAATTCGACTGGCCGTAATGGTATATATACTCAGTCTTTAACAAACATATATTGTTTCCAATGATTTATGCTCTGATCGCAAAAGCGATGTATTATCATAAGTATATTGTGGTTAGCATGGTAAACAGCCATGTCAGTCAACTAAGCTAATACAATGTCCCCTCAATATAACGCTGAAGTTGGGGTCCATGACATACCCCCGTGTTATAGTACCCGCCCTATATGATATTACATGCAAATAACGAAAATAAAAATGGGATCCACGTCTGACCCCGCGTTGTATCCGAATCTGCGGTGCATTGGACCACGTTATATTGAGGGGGCACTGTAACTTGTGACCACTATGGGATGCACTGACATTATTAATAGACACAACAAATCACAGCTGAAAAATCAAACTTCTGTGCATCTAGTCTAACTAAAGTTTATCACAACATAACAATGAATAATGTATTAAAATATGCAAAATTTAATTGAATTATAACAATACATCTATAAACTATTACTGTATGTTCTTTAGTCTTTGATGACATCAGCAATTAAGTTTTATCAAAATATAAAAAGAAAATAAAGATGTAAAATGTTGATTTTATTGCTTATTAAGTACTGTATAATTGCTGTCATTTTTTTCAAAAGTTTATATTTTTTAGATTATCATCCGATACAAAATATGATACAAAAGCTTATTTTTTATTTGCTGCCTGAAAGTTCACCAACTAAGTCTTAGTCTTAGAGCTGCTTAACTTTAGTCTTAAGTTATAACTATATAGTAGCTCCATAACCAGTCCTAAAAGATATTGCCTTGTAACAAGCGGTTAAGGAGAGGACTGAGATAAGTGTTTTCGCTTCTGTCTAATTCTTTTGAACTTTTGTCAATAAAATATGTTGAAATCAAACAAGCGGTTCACGACATCACAAGTCTTCTCCCTTCCTAAATTGACATCCAACTTACCAGGTGATAAACTCGGTCATAACGTTAGGAGCTCTTAAAGTTAGGATGTTGTTGTGAAATGAGGACCAGGGCTGGTTAGTATACACAAAGAGATTCATAGTGATAATTCACAAAACCGGTTTACATTAAATAAAATTATTATGATAATAATAATAATAATAATCTGTGAGAATGATTTAATTGTTCACCGAGATCCTCATGGCCAGTTTGTAAACACATTTTTTTAGATTGATGCAATGATGGAAATTACTCAAATGAGTACTTACTGAAGTATATGTAAAACTGGACATTTTAGGTTGTTTCCACTAAAATAGAAACATAATTTGCATTTTATGAAAAAAAATATCTTTAACCTTTGTTTATTTGTGCTGCATACAACTCATAAGAGATAAGAAGGAATGTTTTTATGAAGAGTAAAACATAAAATCTTTCTTTTGAAATATAAATAATATAAATAATAATAATAAATCTTTATTATCCCGGGGGAGTTTTGTTTTCATTGCAAAAGGCCTCATTAAAAAAAAACCATAATATTAAATAATAATAATAACCAAATAATAATAATAATAAATAATAAAATAAACAATAGACTTTATGTTGATTTTACAATGCTTCACTGACTTGTTTCTTCAGGCTAATAAGTGTTTATTGTGGGTTAAAACAGGAAATACATAAAATGTGATTTAGTTACCTGGAAAAAAAATTGATCAATTGCCTTAAAAATAACAACATTAAGTGATTTGACAACAATTTGTTTTCAATATGGTTATGAATGCCACAATTTTGGAAGGACACAATGTATGTAGTTAACAGTGGTTAATGCCATAGATAATATTCTTAATAAATGTTACTAAAACTCAACAAAATATAAGCATCAACAGTCAGGGTATCCTTTCACAAAGCTCTCTTACCCACTAAGAGACTGGTAGCGCTCTTTTTGCTGATAGCTAATACACTGCAGAGCGCTACCAGTCTCTTAGTAGAATAAGAGAGCTTTGTGAAAGGTTACCCAGGTTACTAATATGATATACAATGCACCATACCTTTCCTGATAGCTTGAACCCTCTAATAAATTATTATTACACGTATCCTTTAAGAAAATGATAGTGGTTGAACAATTTGCAATTACTATTATAAATAATTGAGTATAGTTGTATATATATATATTTGTAGTTTGTAAACAAAAATTGTTTGGTCTATTTACTCTAGCTGTTCAAATTATATTAGAGGGTATTAGTTATTAGAATGATAGTACATATTATGTCATGGGTAACAGACATATTGCTCTCTCATGCATAATGGATGTTTCCTTTTTAACTGTTTCACACAACATTTCACTTATAATGACAATATAGAATGAGAAATATGCAGCAGAGATTCTCAAGTTTCAAAGTGGCAAGATCCTCTTTGCATTCAATATTATTTAATATTTAACTAGTAAAACTATTTGTTCACGATGTAATATAATGCTGTAATGTATTGCCAAATAGACAACAGGGATGTGGTCCAATATGTTATTTGCTTTTTTCCAAGAACTGAAATTTGTTTAACAACATTTTTATTGTGAATACAAGGGATTATGGGACATTTAGAGGAAAATTGTGCATAAACCTGTCAGTGTCAGAATAGTGGTATCAAGAGAGATAATCGTATCAGGAAGAAAGATAGTTGCATCTGTTTCTGTATTGATCAATACAAAAATTATCTTGCCACTTTAACAAATATATCGTGATGAAATCTGATAATCAAGCTGTCTGGATGTTCTGTAAAACCTGAGATATAATGCATACATATGTATTAAAAATTCAACTAAATAACGTAGAAAATGATAAAAGTGCAAAACAATTTTAATAAAAGTTAAAATATTGTTCATAATACAATATAAATGAAAGTTTTGTGATAGGGTCAATTTTATACACTATCTGAGGCAGAACTCATTCCACAGTTGTGCTTGTTAGGGAATGGGTTGTACATTAAAAATGTATGGTTTTGTGCACATCCTGGGTAATGGCAAGACATTATTGTGCCCTTAACGATGGCACCAAACATGCCAGAAGAGTATCCTTTGACAAATAGTGTATTCATATCATTATTAAAAATAAAATACTCATATTGTTGACCTTTAAAACAAATTGATAGATACTTTTAAAAAAGTCAACCTGAATATCACAAAAACATTAAAATAAAAGCAAGTTATTGTCTTGATTTCATCAGAATGTTATCACATATTGTTTTAATGCGATTTACTGCAAAGTCAGTTATAACATAGCAAGGAATTGCATACATCATTAAAAATACACATTTGATCTTCATACTTCAGCAATTATAATATTGTGAATATCAATGGCCATTATAATCATTGGACCAAGACATAATAACGATTCCTAATACATTCTCATATTATTTACAATCTATAATATTCTGAAGACACACAATATGATGTCTGGAAAATAATATAGATCATGACGATTTCATGTTTGTGGAGTTAAGGGAGGGGCTGTTAAATAATGGACATCACAAAAACTTAAGAAAGGCACTTGGAAATGTCAAAAATCCTGATCACGATATTAGTCAAGAAGATGACTTCATGAGCTTTTGTGAAGTAAACACTTTGAAAGGATTTGTTTTGATTTTCCCTTCAAACCCCCACCTCCCCAACTACCACCCCACTCATCACATTTTAGAAACACCCTCCCCTATTAAGAGGCCAGTATCTCACTTTGATTCATAGACATAGTATATCACACCATTGATGTTCACCATGGTGATGATGAATAGAGTATAGATCTCACTAGCAGAGCTAGCACTCTCTGTTAACTATACAGCGCTAATCCTTGGTTCCGCTGTAAAGAATGGCACAACTGTAACATTAACCAGCAGTTAATACTAACATTCTGGAGCACTAGTCGTGTAACACAGACTGCTGTCAGGAGAGCATGGTCCTGATAATGATAACATATACTGTAAATCATAAAATCTTAGCGTCATTAAACTTTAATGACCAGCGGATTATCGACCTATTAGCGACATAAAATTTTAACGAGCTCGTCAATATTTAGAAAATATTTTTTTGCACATAAGTTTTTCCTCAATACTGCCAATGTGTAACATTGCTGGTAACGAATAGTAGCAACAATAATAATATTACACGTATAAACAGTGTGTGTACGTACTTACAAAAATTACAGTAGTAAAAGACAAATGAATTAAAAAATTTACTAGTCCTCAGGATACCTTTATCATTGGGCATTTTGGCTTTGGCTACAGGACTAGTGCTAGTATTAACCCCTGAATTAACCCTCTCCCTGCTGCAGGCAACCAGAAATGCCCTAAAGAGCAGAGTGTGTGCCTAATCCAGCAGGGGAGGGGGGGTAATTCAAACGTTAGCCATAGACTACACTACCATTGCTTAAGGTTGATGATAAGGCTATCCTAGTTGTGCCTTTTCACACAGGATTGCTCTGGGGTTAAAAATACGCCTAGCTTCCTCTGGAAAATAGTCCCAGTTACCATGGCTACTAATTATGATAGTAAGTGATCAAGGCAATTTTGTTAAGTTTGTGAACAGGCATTGGAGGAGTGTAGTAATACACATTGATTTAAGTTGTTGCGTGCAGAACTTTTTTAGCTGCTGAGAAATAATCCCAATGTAATGCATTGATCTTGTGCTTGTTTTGACAATAAAAATATAATATAATGAAACCTGGGTTACCCTGATTTCTATATAAAATGAATTGTTAAACTCAATACTCCTGATTGTGAAATATTCATGGAAGCCACATTTCGCCATTGGGCGTTTACAAATCTGTCTAATGCTGATCAAGAAAAATAAAGAACGTCAACAAAAATACCATTACTAAAATTCCTCAACATACTCAAACTTAAGACTGTGAAAACATATGCATTATTGCTTCACAGTTGTGCTGAACATAGTACATGGATTCTAAAAGTATAACAAGTACACGCAACTAGCATATATCACACTCGGCATTTAAGTAACGTATTCTAAAATATATCTATCCAATTATGTGTTCTATTGTACGGTAACTATACATCTTTAATCTAATTCAAGGGAAACCCTCTTACTAAAATACAAGGCACTGCATGAGCATGGATACACATGATTACTGCAATGACTGCATCATGTGTATTTCAAGATAGCTAATATTCCATTATGGCCAAAAATGTCTCCCTTTATCTATTGTTCTTAGAAAATGTTCAAGAGAATTTAAACATTAAACAACTTTCTTTGCATTGAGCAAAAACCTCCATGTAAACAGCACGATTAGAAAAGTATTGAAAACAACAAGTAGAGATGTTATTCCGATGCTGTCTCGCAAAGAAGTAAACTCCCAATTTGGCAGGAGGACACTTTTCCTCTCCTGCATGTCCTGTAACACCGCCTGTAACTGGTCCAATGTTGACAGTATCGCAAACACGTGGAACAGCTGATGCGAATGGCCGACGATGTCGAATATTCCGGGATGCCACCGCTCTGGCAAGTGGGTGGCGTAGAGGAAAACCGCGACGAACGCGAAGCAGAAGTGTCTGATATACCACCCATTGGACGTCAGCAGGTCTTCCTCAGGGGTCCCGAACAAGAAGCGGATTGCCACGGGCATGCTGTCGTAGAAGTACGGCATGGCGAACGATCCCAACCTCAACACCTTCCTCAGCACGCTAGGCTTCATGAACCTGGTCTGGCATGACACGAACGTGCAGATGACGGCATTGATCATGGCGCCGTAAACATAGACATCCGAGTACCACGTTCCCGCCAGCACGGCCGGGAACACGTAGGCACGGTACGCCAGGGACGTGGCGAAGCTGTACAGACTGAGAACGGAGTAGTCCAGGAAGAAGCAGATGTGCCGGGCGTTCTCCGACATGGTGTTGAAGGTGTGCGCCACGGCGCTGGCCAGCGGGAACACGCAGCAAGCGAACATGAACGAGAGCAGCGGCCACGTGTAGGTGTCATGGCGGAAGTCCAGCGTCTCGGCCAGGCCCTTCAGGACGTACATGAAGTACCAACTGGGCAGGAAGTGCGTCCAGAAGTTCAGCGTCTCGTTGGTGGCGTCGAACAGGCTGAGGATGCACTGGCGGGCCGAGCTCCGGGGATGACGGTACCCGCGCAGGATGAACAGCTCGTGGAAGTGCTCCGGGATCTGCTCCACCTGATACAGAGGCCCGCTCAGACCGGGGTTCAAGGCCATCCTGGCAGTGGTGGTGGTGGTGGTGACAGGTCGGGGTGGGGGAACTTGCTCTATGGTCTGGGCTGGCCGAAAAAAAGTGTTGTACGAAAAACTTCACAAGCGGATCTGAAACAGATGAAATTATTGTAAAATAGTTGCATCAATTATCACTGTTGGTGATGGACAATGTTATGGCAAGAAATTTAAAACAATTTTGTTTAGAATTTTACATGTAGACTTTTACACTGTAGTCTAGAGCAGCATTGAGTATTAATTACTTGATTAATTTATTATGCCAAATCTGTCATTTCTAATTTTTCTTTAAAATAGGCCACAATTATACTTTTACGCCGAACATGTAGAACCAATATTTACTCTTTGTGTGTAGTTTCCTAATAATTCTACCAAATAGAAATTATGGGTTTTTGTGTCTTTTTTTAATAGATTTATTGGGGGTGTCCCAAATTGGAATAAAATTATATAAAGAAGCATTAATGTAGCATGGTAACTGAAAGTCTGCCTCTTACAATAACAGTAATTTGTAACTAGAAATATATTTAAATAATCTTGTATATAGCTTTCAGTGTACACACAAAATCAAACTAACAGAAACATTACTCACAACAAAAACATGACCCGATAACAACCAGATATGACCAACCATAAAAGATAAATATAAAAATATAGATGCGTAGCAACATCTTGGTTAAAATAGATTCCAGATTTTCAAGTACCGCTTTTTAGGGCTGGCTAAATATATCGATAATCGCGATTATCGATATGGAAAACATGGTATCGATAAATATGTATAGGTGTACCAGGCCCGTCGGAAGCAAAATGGGATTGGTCGTGCCACACATTGCTAGGTCAATCAACCGTGATTGTATGCCTTTAAAAAAATAATAAATTAAAAAATAAAAAAAATAAAAACAATAATAAAAACGGAGAATTATTGGGTATATGCCATGGCATACCTGGCACGGTTATGGACCGGTTACCCGAAAATATAGAACAAATATAGAAATGTAGTTTCGGTAAACCGGTACTGTTGAGATTGGTTTATTTCGGATATTCGGTACATTAGTACTTTCGGGAAACCGGGTCGACTGCGTTCGTTAAACAAACACTAAGCAAGAACAGCAAAACTACTGTTTTATGCCCTACACGCTTAAAAAAAGGCCTAGTTTTGGATCTTTTTTTAATTTTTATATTATAACTGATTTGTCAATATAATCGTTATCAACATCAGTACATACATATTGTTCAGCTTATTATTAAATCAGTAATTGTTATTAATATTGGACTGTTGTTTTACATATAGGCCTATATATATTAATGGTTTATAACTGTTCATGTCTAAATATAGCTGCAGTTCTGTAGCTAAAAAAAATAAGCTCTTTTACTATTTTGCTATCTATATTGCATAGATAGCAAAATAGTAAAAGAGCATTTTTGCAGCTAGTCCAAATAATGAATTACTTTTCCTTCACAATTATTATTATTTTCAAAGTCTATACGGTAGTACAATGTCTGAGGAATATTGTAAAAATAATTTTTTCCTAGACTAGTCTATAGATCTACTTGTCTTAATTTCCAAAAAAAAGAAGCAGTTCGGTTGATCCGTAAAGAATAACTAGACGCCTGATAGATTTTATTACATAAATATTATATCCAATCACAGACTGCAGACAAATAGATGCACGTGCTTCTAAAACTTAACCGCAGCGCTTGGCCATATGTAAATCTGACGGAAATAACCCTGTACGGAGATTGGTGGTGGCGGGAATCACCGAGATACGTCATATTTTATTCAGGCCGGGGTTGAGGTGAACTGGCTCTCTGACACGGGGAGAAACAAAAGCACACATTTCTTCCCATATAAGCCATGGCAGACGACTGGGGTAACGGTGACACTGTAAGTAAACCCCTATTAGTAAAATAACACAAGTATCCCCTGCATTTTGTCGTGTTCTTTGTTGAAAGTCCGAGTAACATGGTCCGTCGCGAGCAGCTGTTCAGGCAAAAGGCAAAAAGAGATGATTTTGGGCGAATATAGTACAGCTGTAGTATGGCGTCTTGGATATATGTGTCAACTGTTTGCAAGATGATAATGGTTAACTAAATTGGAGTAAGACTTGATAGGTATTAGTAGGTTGTCAAATGTGTCGGTGAAGTAAAAATGTTTAGACAAGTAACGTTCTAGATGGGTTCTACTCGGCCACGCCATGTGTTCATGATCGCCATTTCTATTTATGTCGCGTGTGATGTAGACCATCTACAACTTGTACAAGGGTAAATAATGTCGTAGCCTGGTAGCTAAAGCTTTGAAAGGGAAGAGTAGTTGATAATAGAACTTACATTATAGTTGTATACTGACACGGCCTCTCAAAATAGTTCATTATTTACAGAACGTTCAACATTTTGGCAAAGGTTGAGATATTGGAGGGGGCTTTTCTTTTCATGGTAGCAACCACAGGAATCTCGGAAATTATTAAACATGTGAACCTACATTTGGCAACTCCTTATTAATAAACAGGGTCATAGTAATAATGTCGATTACAGTTACAGTAATAATATATTGTAGATTACAGTCCTAAGTTAATAAAAATATCCTCCAAGCAGCTGAAGGTGGTTTCCCTATAGGTGTTTCCCCTAATTAGCCATTTCGTGTTGACCACAGAACTGCAGTTTGCGGACCTACAACAAGTTGAACATTTGCTAATATTTTTTCGTTATGGTATGATCATTTTTAGTAAAACTACAACTATGATAAGGTTGATCAGCTTTACAAAAATGTTCACGGGTTAAGGAATTATGGCCGATCTACAGACACCTCTATAGCAATGAGTCGGATTTCTACGAGCCGATCTACAGACACCTCTATAGCAATGATTTCTATATAGATCATGCTCTCCTGACAGTGATAGCACATCAGTCTGTACTATACGCCGTCACACTACGAGGGTTTTTGTGTGTTCAGCATTATACAGAATTCTATTGGGTGTTAAGGTAAAAACCGGCAATATCCAAAATTTTCAATTTGGGAACTATCAATTAACGATTGATATCGTCTAAATTCCAAACAGACCTTTTACTGTTTTAATCCTTTATCTCCTTAAAATATAAGTCAAGGTACCGTTTCCTACCAATCGATTTGGTAC
>JAUTBQ010178674.1:0-11161 GCA_032361185.1 Lepetodrilus ovalis
ATAATAATAATAATAAATAATAATAATAATAATAATAATAATAATAATAATAATAATAATAATAATAATAATAACAAATAAATAATAAAATAATAACAGAAATAATAACAATAATAATAATAATGATTTAAGTAGGTAATGACCATGTTATCGAGCATGCTATGCATATTCTTGCTACTCTTGAATTCCTTCTGCAGAAACATATTTTGTGTCATGCTTTGACTAAGACCACGACGACGATGACGACGACGACGGAATCTACGTGACGATTATCGGAAATGTCAGCAACGCAGCATTTTGTTGTCAACGCGCTACACCATTGACATCTTACTGAGAAAAATCACCAATTATATACTTTTCTATTTTCTAGGATACCGCCCAATACTTGATGCAATGAAGTCCTTCGCTTCCGATGCGCCACCATCTTTACCTGGCGGTACTATCGACATAGAAGTAAGTCATTTGGTGCTTAAGTAGGCTACCAGTTAGACACACAGATGTTAAAGTCCTTGCACACCAGAGGCGACTTTCGCGGCGACGAACTCGGCGATTTACGTTCTGAGATAGACCCTTGCCATATTTATCTACATGCTTGCACACCCCAAAGCGAAATTCGCAACGGAAAATTTGTATAGAATCTGTTCCCAATTCCTATAATTTTGTTGTCGCCGCTGCTTGACGACCTGGCGATAAATCGCTCGCCTCTGGTGTGTGAGGACCTCTACTGTAAAGCTACGCGATATTAGTATATAATTTTGTATATGACAAAAATTTCTTTATGTTATTTATGCAATACTATTGAAAATGGCTTGGAAACCTATAATACAAGAAATACCTTTTTTTTTTAAAGAATGGATTGGTAATGCCTTTTTCTCCAAGTGAAATATGACCCAGTACTTGGCTTGGGGCAATATTTTTTCTCAATTAGTATTTAATGTTTAAAGACAAAATTATTCTAATATTATTAACACATTTGTTCTTCTTAATATACAAAGACATATAGACATCGTAAACACTTAACTGCCAATATAATAGACCTGAAGAAGTCCGTGAATGGACGAACCATTGTCTTGAATAATAATGGTTTACAATAGTTTTATAAAGTAATATATTCTTCTAATGTATAAAGCACTAAAATCATACTAATGGGACACATTATGATTAGACTCTATGTTGGATTCCACTCAGGAACTGGACAAGAAGATTTGTCACAAGACAGGACAAGCTTGTCAAGGCACGTGCTCAAACCAACATGGCGGCGAGGATTCGCTCCCGATACACATGGTGCTGCGAGGAGCTCAGTGGTTCAAACCTACCTCCATTGATGACCTTTACTCCACGCTGGACGACCACAAGGGAGATAACTACAGGCTCATTTTAGGAAACTCTGGCTACGGTGAGCGACTAAAGAACAGTCGAACGATTCATTATATGCATTTAATAATATTACACATTTGCTTATACTTATTTAAATATATATCATTTAAAAAATATTTAATAAATATTACCATACTATCTTGTTATTCTCTGAAACAATAATTGGTTATTGCCAACAACATCAGTTTTCTACTGGATTTAAGTAGGTAATGACCATGTTACCGAGCATGCTATGCGTATTCTTGCTACTCTTGAATTCCTTCTGCAGAAACATATTTTTTGTCATGCTATGCTAATATCTTTCGCAGGTGTCTACAAAGATATTGGTCCATGGATGTATGATATCCTCATTGACATACGGGGAGTCAAAGACATGTATTCTGTATACGTAAGTAAATGATGTCGAAAGGGTACCCGGAATCGGAAGTTAATGGTTTTCAATGTCACTGTTGAATGAAGATCTTAATTAGTATGCAGTGTAGAAGTGTTATATCCAATGAAATTCCGTTGAATTATTCTTTTTGAAGATATGCTGGATGTCTGGTGCTTTCTTCTGCGGAGACGCAATGGTTCCATAATAGGAACATGTCAAACTATAAACTGGTTCTCTTTTCAAAGCGCGGATCCGAGCTTGTCATTCATTTAACAGTACTTCCGTAGGAAGGAGCCCAGTCTATTCCGTCTATTACTTAACTCTAGCTCTTTGTATGCCAGGTCACCTCAGATGCTGTCAACGTTGGCGCCAATGCTAGTCTGACCACGCTTCTGGAAACGTTCCGGAAGTACGGCTCGCAGTCAAACTTCTCTTACTTCCGGGACTTCGCGGACCATCTGGCTCAAGTGGCCCACACCGGTGTCCGGAATGTGAGTAATTAAAATACAAGCCTTTCATATAAACCACGTTATCAAATGAACATAGACAAGAACGATGCTAACGCCATGAGAAACGTAATTCAATTTACGGGTAGACTTAGACAAAGTAGCTTCGTCTCCATAATCCTTCTGCTATCCGCTATATGGATATAGCGTAATGTATATGCAGTGATAGACGTCTGGATTTCTGGACTAGGGTAGACTCTGTATGGAGTTACGAATCTGGGTCTGTATTCTCGTAACTTCGTTAAGTCTTCGTTAAGTCTTAAGAAGTTCGTAAGTACTAAGAATTTGCCAAACTGGTTGTCTTCTTATGTTGATTTGTGAAGAGATCTTTTCTCACTAAGAAGTTCGCAAGTTAAGAAGTTTCGAGAATACAGGTACAGGTAGCGCTATAATCGTTGGTGCGGCACCATAGAATATAACTTTGCATTAAACACTCATTGGATTGTTCTCTCTGAACATAGACTAGTGTCTTGATACTAATATTTGAGACAAATTGGTTGATTTAGAGATGATCCCCTATTTGACTAGACGTGGATATTCTCGATTCATTAAATGAACTCTTTGGGAAAAGGTTATCCACGATAAAGGTGGTGATGACTGTATAACAGGTTTTTAGAAGGTTGTGACTTTTGTTTCAGCTGGGCAGCTGGGCAGGGAATGTAATGTTGAAGAAGCTTCACACAGAATTTCCATCTGATATTTTCACAATGTTTGAAACTGTCGGAGCTACTGTCAAAATCGGTTAGCAATATCTAATTTGTATTTATATTCGTTCGTAGTTTTACATGTTTGTATTTCGGTGTCTTGTATGCCTGCAATGGCCGGATGGTGTTTATATGCATTTGTTTTAATGGTGTGTAACCATATTTTATTCATCACGCGACACGTAAACAAACATTCTTCTTCCCCTCTCTCTCTTCTCCCTCACCTCTCTCACTCACCCTCTCTTTCTCTATACTAGTTGGATGGTGTCCCTCTCTGTGTCTATATGTCTGTCTGTCTCTCTCTCTCGCTCTCTCTCTCTCTCTCTCTCTCTCTCTCTCTCTCTCTCTCTCTCTCTCTCTCTCTCTCTCTCTCTCTCTCTCTCTCCCTCTCTCTCTCTCTCTCGCTCTCCTCTCTCTCTATCTCTCTCTCAAGATTATTTCGCTAATCTCGACATCCATTTAGGCAGGAGGGAACTGCAACACCAAGGTCTACAGGTTTTACGAGGGAACTTGTAAAACCTGTAGACCTTGGTGTTGCAGTAAACCTGCGGACACAAACAGGTACGAACGACCAATACATAATGACAGTAACTATGATAGGCCAGTACCAACACTGCGTCCTCACTCGACTGATTCGTCTTGCTTCACAGGTCCACACGATGACAACGAGTCGGGGAAATACAGCCTTCTGGAATTCATGAACCTTGACATGAAGGGCAAGGTCATCCTATCTGCCAGACTTCCGGCGTTTTCCAGCGGCAAGACCTTCATCAGGACATTCAAGGTTATGCCAAGACATCAGGTAGATTTATGTCAAATATTCGAAATATTGATTTAAAATACGTAATATATCTGCGAAATACGATTCCATAATTATTATTTCTTTATACTGGACGTAGTCATATATTATATATTTTTCTTCTTTTACAAGAATGCGCATGCGTATGTGTGCGCTGGCTTCCGGATGGAGTTGGACAAGAATCAGAAGTATAAAGTGCTCTCTAAGCCCAGTATTGTATTCGGAGGCATCAACAAGACACTGGTAGTTCTATATCACATCATTGTACATTATTTTAACTCTTAAAATATTAATCGTAATTTTAATCTACACAAAATGCATAAGAATATATTTCACCTCTTTATGAATTTTCATAATATTTTCATTATATGTAGGCTAGGTATTTTCAAGGTAGCGATGGAACATATCTTTGACATGTTCTAGTTTGAAACGGAAACTATTTCGATTAAACTCATTTACTTCTTTGAGACACTCCCTGGTTGATGTCTCAGTTCCATTTGATACTTTATTTTTAGCGTTTATTAATTTCTCATTGCAGATACACGCCAGTAAGACAGAAGCTTATCTTGTCGGGAAACAACTGAGCGACCCAACCATTCTACAAGGTAGCATTTGTTATATCCATATTTAATATTTAATTAATATAATTTGCATTTCTACTAGCAACAGGACAAGTAAACTCTGTTATATTTACCAATGTCATTCCAGGCGCAATCAACAGCCTCCTAGCTGAACTGGTTCCCGACACAACGCCTGGTCTGTCCTGTCCCGTCTACAGACAGAAACTCGCAATCTCGCTCTTCTACAAGGTAAACCTGCCATCAGATTTGTCCGGCGTCCGTGGTCCCCTGCTAAAAAACATCGTTTCTTGACCCTCTCTTATCCACTATGAGACCATAGCGCTAGATCGTGAGTGCACGAGCGCAATGTATTATAGATGCCTATAGTAATATACATGAGAGCTTCGAGAAATTCTGGATGTCTTTTAATGAAGCTCTTGTATCCACAAGACACAAGAACGTATTTATACAAGAGCACATGTCTCTTAGTAAATACGATAGCATCGTGAAATACCCAGGGTCCAGTTTCACGACGCTTTTGTAGGCTACAGTACTTAGTTGTAGGGACTTACAATTGCACTTACAATAAGTTGTAGGTTGTGTTATTCCGATATCCTACGAGAGATTTGTGCAGCCCAATTCCAATCGTAGAAGACTCTACAACTTCAGGCCTACTTACAACTATTGTAGCGCCACAAGAGCATCGCACAACTGGACCCAGCTCTGCTAACGATGGACAATTACTATGTTGTTTCTGCTGGTCCAGTGTTGGACGTTACTTCTGATCAATTGAAGTCTTTAGACAAATCAACA
Organism: Lepetodrilus ovalis; assembly: GCA_032361185.1. NCBI lineage: Eukaryota > Metazoa > Mollusca > Gastropoda > Lepetellida > Lepetodrilidae > Lepetodrilus > Lepetodrilus ovalis. Next base: position 5,133 of record JAUTBQ010178674.1, read on the forward strand.
GAAAAGATACTAATGAATTAATTGGTAGATATACTGAGAAACGACCTTTAATGCATACGTAATCACACGATTCCATCTTAAAGTTACCACCCAGCCGGGACATCGCGTCATACGATGCCGATATGATGTCGAAAATACGTTGGTTAAATTACATCGTGACGTAAAACCAACGTTTATTATCGACATCGTATGCCGCGATGTGCTGGCTGGCATGCCCTGTTGTTACAAAGTACTACGGTCAACAGTGCTATGTTTATTACAGTATGTTTTGGGCGTGTGTGGGGATGTGGTGTCGCCCACCTACAAGAGTGGCGCCGACAATCTGGTCCGCCCTGTGTCGTCTGGTCAACAGACATTCGGGACTCAAAAATCGGAGTGGCCGCTCACCCAGCCTATAACCAAAGCAACAGCCACATTACAGGTACATAGTTAATATGCTGCTCTCATTAATGAAAGGCGCCCTAAACGCAACCTTTCGCAAACTGAATTATTATAATAGATATTGAGATCTTGAAATAAATATTAAGACAATCTGGTTCGAATTTATATTGTGATTCATTCAACCCCACAATTTCAGCGGATTCTCGTACATCTCAAGTTCAAATGAATTGCCGCCAAATATGGTTTATTTTTTAAAAGTATTTTATTGTACAGAAGTTGTACAAAGGGATTGGTACATAAGCCAGTACCCAAATATTGACTTTGTCTTTCACTTTCTTTCCGTTTTCCGGTAGACCTCCGGGCGACTTCAGTTCATCACCGACACTCCTCCAGTTCCCAGAGAAGTGTATGCTTCTTTTGTCATCAGCACCATTGGGAAAGGCGAAATCGACTCCGTAGATGCAACGGCTGCTTTGGTAAGTTTAACTTTATACAAAGTTTATCTACAGTTTAATGCCATACTAATAGTGTAACCTTATGCAAACTTGAGCCCTATGCAAAGACTAACTGCAACAGAAAAATAAAGGTTAACGCTATTATACTATGCGAATTTCAATGTTTATCTTCGTATTGTTGATGGTATTTCGGAAGGCACAAGAAGGTTCGAAATTGATGCCAGATATTCTCAATATTCGTCGTTGCTTCTTGTAATCAAATGCACTACCATGAAATTCATTTCTTCAATGGTGCATTTTTCATGTATTAAAAATCGCGAGATAAATAATAAATTTATTATCAAAATATTAAAATTCAGTCGGATTTGCGGTAAAAGTAGTTGGTTTCCCAATAAATTTTTGCAGACAAATCAAATGTACATACTTTCAGGTAAAATGCATTTGATCATGAAATATGTCAACAAATCGTGATTTGTATGAATTACATCTACGACTCTATATAACGTTCCTATTTACCCACGTCTAGAAATACCCCGGCGTGATCAAGTACATCTCGGCGGCGGACATCCCTCGTGGAGGTGTCAATAACATCATGCTGCCTCCAGCCACCAAAGAAGAGGTGAACACTTTCCTGTTTTCTCAATTTATACGCAAATTACATAAAATTCAAGGTTTATTTACTGTATCTATAGCGCCGTTATGAAACAGTCCGCTGAGATGCTGAGCTACGCTTGCGATGAATTCAAAATATTTCTATTATTATAATAAATGGTAAATATATATTTTTATTTTGTCATTATTTCAGAACGAAAGTAGATACTATGTTTGCTTATTTGTTATTCCTTATACAGATATTCAGCAGCGGGAAGATCGAATACAACGGCCAGACAATTGGTCTCATCGTCGCTAGTGAGGAGATTAATATACATGTTCATTATTTTATTTCTCTTTCCTATTTGGCCTTCCTATTCTAAAAACTTTACAAGTAGATCTAGCCAATAACTGAGCAGTCAATTAGAATATTTGCCATAGAATAGAATAAAATTAGCTTATATTGGGGTATAGACAGTAGGCGCGTAGCTAGGGGTATTTTAATGTGGAAACGCCAGTACTGTAACTGCACTGTAAATGATTATGTTTTGTTTAAAAAATAATGTTACCGTAATTAGGAAACTGATGTGGAAGCGTCCGCGTATCTGCTAATAGGCCGCTACCCGCTTGGAAAGTATAGAGTATTACGTAAAAAGTGAGAAGTATAAAGATATGAAATTTTGTTAGTTTCCGCTTCTCTGATTGGTGTTAGAAAAATAGTATAAAAAACGAACGAAGATTTTACTTTTATTACTGTATTAAGATAATACGTATAATCAACTATTGGCAGTGGACAAGCAGACGGCGGACACAGCCACGTCCATGGTAAATATTACATACAAGAACGTAGAACCTCCCATAATTGACATCAAGGATGCCATCAAGAAGAAATCCATCTTCCCGCCAGTCACGGATGAGCTCAAGGTCGGAGACGCGGCAGGTAAATAGAGACATCCGGGTACCCAGAGGTTTCATTAACGTAAATGAAACCCCTGGGTACCCGGATGGTAAACAGAGACATCGAGATGTATTCTACCACTATAATTTTATTTATGAATTTAGGAACCCGAGATTACGAAATTAGTGAATCCATTTAATGCATATAGGGCCTATTAAGCTCTTCTGACAGCGAGGGGTTTCGCGCGTTCAACATTATAAGGAATTTGGTTGGTTGAATTATTATTACCTGATGGGTGCAGGCCCAAAACGGAAACATCCAAAACGACTCACGATATTGATGAAAAACAAATATTGAATTGGCGAAAACGGTACCAAATCGATTGGTAGGAAACGGTACCTTGACTTATATTTTAATTTAAGGAGATAAAAAGAGGTCTACGATTTGGAAATTAAACGATATCATCTAAATTGAATATTGTGCGCCATTTTCGACGGGATAGAATGATGTTCTGCTTCGCTGATCTAAAATTGATGATGTACTGAAGAAGAATTTAGAATTTACCCTAATGATTTTAAAACAATTGAGTATTCTGTTTGATTTGATTTGTTTATGTACACTACAATTATTGTTAATTGGGAATTATGTAATTTGTTTGCATATCTTACACAACTACGCTGCTTATTTGGAGCACTGTGGCACATGAAACTTTCATTGAAATATCTAAAATTATTGTTTTTATTAATTAACTAACAATAAAATGCTGTCATCAGGTCATATTAATAAATTAATACAATATGAACATGTTTTATTGCTACGAATTAAATATATATTTCCTTAGATATTTCTTAAGCCATTATACCTGTGAACATGTTTTTGCATTCATAAATTTTCAAGTTGATCAACTTGATGTCTGATCATGATGCAATGCACATAATGAAATAATGTACGCAATTATGACAACTGGGGTAGCATTCTCACCATTGATCACGGACTTTCTTTGTCTCTGGACAAGCACAACATGGTTTGAGCTTTTTCTCGCCTTTCTTCTCTTCTGGCATCTTGAAATTATCGAAATGACCACTGTCCTTGCCAGTCAACTTCTCACGAGGATTTCATAAGCCGGAAATAAATTGAGAGTTATCTTATCTTGATACGGATTACATATAACCGGTAAGATCCTGAAAAGCAAAGTATTATCTAATATTACTAATAACGTCACTATTTTTGGCAATTTGGTAACATATTTGTACATATGTCTAAGTATCAAATATATCTATGACATGTTCTCATGATGAGTTAATGAAGGATTGATTTGTAACGCTATTTGCACAAATGGTTCGGGTTCCTGATTTTAGTTCTACGGGTGATCGAAAATAAGAACAAACTGTAAGAAATATTACAACCATTTATGATAAACAAAGTGATAAATAGATGTGTGTATGTATTTACTCACCTCCCCGTTATGTTATAAAGGAATTGTAGACTCATAATTGATTCGAATAGTATTATTTTATCATTTATTAGGATTATTAGCCATTTGTTTACTTTTTCATGATAAACAAGGGTACCCAAATTTCGCGGTAATTGTAAACCGTCGACGGCCGACCACAACAAAACATAGTTATTATCAGATGACGACTATGAAAGTAATCTCGATGAATAGACAAGTAATTATGATCAAATTATAATTTTATTTTTATTTCGCTTTCTACAGTTTTCTATCTATTTTGCTGGAGTTTTGAAAAATGGCAGAAAGCGAAAAAGAACAAGGAACCGAGGTAAGAAATTCGTGTTAGTCCAGACCAAATATATACTTAGTTAGTCCAGAAATCCAGATGTCTATCGCACCATATGCATTACACTATATCAACGATGGAAACTTACCTATAAAACTTACTAGCCCGAATAGTGATATAAATAACACATGTTTACAAAAAAACATGAATTTCTACTAGCCCTTAGGATACCTTTAGTATTGGGAGAAATGGCCCTGGCTAGCGGGCTCGTGTTAATTTCCATCCCAGCTATATCAAAGTCCAGATGCCATTGTTCTAAAATTTTGGAGTTTGTTGTCTAGTGCGGGCTGAGTGTCACTTGCACGCTCATTACGGAATACCATGCAAGTAACGATCACTTTGAAAGTACTTGCGTGTAGCCACAGTATTCCGATGGCATTATCTTCATATTTGCTCGTTCACTTCCCATTCTAAATCCTCTAATGTACGTTTTTAAAAAACATAAACATCGTCGAACTTCGTCTGCTGACATGACTCCGTACTGTGACATTTCATATGACGTCATGAATAATGCTGAGCGGTTGGGGTAAATACCGAAACGGCACGAAACGGGACGAAACGGCACAAAATAGAGCATGAAGCATACAGAACGGAACGTAATGTAGTGCTACAGAACAATACGGAACCAACTGGAACCAAATAGAATGGAACAGAGCCATATTACGTGGTCCCAAACACGAAAGGGGACGAAACTCTATTGGGGGTGAATACCGAAACGGCAGGACATGGAGTTTTGCCACCTTTCGTGTTTGTGCCCGCATTTTGTGTTCTGTCCCTTCCATTTGGTGCTGCTTTGTTCCGTATGGCTCTGTAGCACTCCAATAAGTTCCATTCTGTATGTTTCATGCTTCATTTTGTGTCGTTTCGCTCAGTTTCGTGCCGTTTCGCGAAACGCAGTCCGTTTCGGTATTTACCCTTACCCATATAGAATGGTCTGATGGTGTCAGCATGATTCTAGGGGTCGCTTATCTGTTTATATGTTTTTACTGAATGCCGATCTTCTCACGTAAACAAGCAAGCTATAGGTGCCTTTGCATCAGATGACGTGTTATACGTATGTAGTGTGTCGGTGTAGGCTACATACTAGTAGTTTACATGATAAATCTGCTCACAGTCCGGGATAGCAAATTCCAGCCTAGATCAACGCATTGACATCCGGTGGTGGTTAGAATATCATGACTGCATGGGTTCAGATATATTTCCTTCAAAATTTCGGAACACGCTACAAGTATATAAATCATTCCATGAAACACTTATCACTTCAATACTTTAGAATGTGGTTAGCTAAAACTATAATAGAGATAAAGGTGATTCGTACAACCAGATTTACATTTGTAGCGGGTGCAAAACATGTGATACGACAATTGTAGTTACAACCTAACCGCGTCCCTCCTGTACCCCTCCTAATCGGACTCGCCCAAAAGTAAATTGGCGAAACCGTCCAAATTTGGCGAAAATGTCCAATGGACATTACCTAAAACGTCCAAAGTATTATGTGCCTAGTTTGTAATATATTTATTCTTTCTCTCTCATGATAGTAATAATTAATGACATACAAGTTGATTTGATCAAACTTTAATTCATTCTTTATTTGTCACACAATATTTTCGTAAGTTCATACAATATTATCATATATGCAACATAAGTGGTTGGAGGTATGGTTACGTATATTTTGTATATCCCACAGTTCGCGCGATTGGCTGGTTAATAGTAAAACTTCAATTTCATTGGTTGTCAGCATGAAGTGCCCTTGCCGGAACTACTTTGACCTGGTAGTTCATTCATAAATGTACAAGACATCGGCTCACTCGGCTAACCTACGGGACTGGGTATCCTTTCACGAAGCTCTCTTATCCACTAAGAGAGTGGTAGCGCTCGTTTTGCCGATAGCTAATACACTGCTAA
>JAUTBQ010178685.1:0-11161 GCA_032361185.1 Lepetodrilus ovalis
AGCAATATACTTGATTGAGACGGTCTAATTTGTAAGACCACATAAAGAATATTGGAGCAAATATCACACTGTTACAAAATGACGAAAAATATTGAGATTTCGCTGGTCTGTTGCGTCGGTCATTAAGTCATAATGAGGCCATTTGCGTGGATATATGTAACCCTCTCCCTGCTGCAGGCAACCGAGATGCCCTATAGAGCAGTGTCTGTGCCTCATCCAGCAGGGAGAGGGTTAAAGTATAATCATGATAACGTAATCTGAAGATTTCTGGCCACGTGTACAACACTACATAATATGTCCCTCTAGTACGTGTATCAATAGGCTGGTAATGTGTTACCTTAGGGCAATTCACATATTTCATCTTCATATCTGATTATAATCTATTAATATAGGCTTCGATTATCTCGCATTCGGGAAATTAGGCCTACTTCCTACACAGCCCACACTTTAACCCTCTCCCTGCTGCAGGCAACCGGAGTTGCCCTAAACAGCAGTGTACGTGTAATATCCAGCAGGGAGAGGATTAAAGCAGGCTAACTTCAGCCAAGCGTACCTGGATGTTCTGTGATCATAACATATCTTTGATGTGATGTCATCTGAATGTTAATTTCCCTGGGTATCTCTCTCTCTCTCTCAAAACAAAGTAGCATCATTTAATGTTATTACAATTTGAGTGACATAACCCGACACAATGCAAGTCAGTAGGAATTATTATAATTCACAGGGTCATTTTACTATTGGGGTCATTACAATTCAGGGCTCTAAATATTGCTTTCCAAATGTCTGTTATGTGATAAATATATACAATATAGACTGCTTTTCCTAGCTAGTTGGGGGTGTGTATAATATTACAGGATAATATACTCCCCCACCTCTTCCCCCGCCACACACCTTCCCCCATTTCTACTTATTAATTTGCACAGGCATGCATGGTTTGTAGCAAACTTTTAATTGATATCATATTGTATTTACTATCAATGTTATCTGCAATAATGAACACAATACGTGCTGTTGAACAGGAGTTCATTGGTAGTATCAGTCAAGTTCACCTAATAAACGAACGCACCTTTAATAACGTGACACTGAATACGTGCCGATATTGAAAGTTGTCGCTTGTGTTGGTATACATGTACAAGCTGTCGTACCAAGGTATACGGGAACTATGGAACTATTGTATATAATTATGCATTCTCTAACCCATAATTAACAACAATTACTAGCTCACCGCCCCCCCCCCCTCCCCACAACAAACAAAATAACCAGAAATTATATATAAAAACCAAATAAATGGACGAAAGGCCTTTTAATTAATTTTTGACATAATTTTCTTTATATTTCTATTTATCTAGTATCTACTTGGGACTTTAAATTACTTATTTGGATAAATTGTATTTTATAAAAGGACATAGCACTTATCCAGATTACCGTAAGCGTATCCAATTTATAAGGGTGTACAGTATTTCTCCCAAAGTAATAATTTTACTAAATAAAATGTCATCCACTATGAATTGCACGACTCACTCAACATTGACAATCTTTGGCCCTACATGTACATGCTATTTAGTGGTTCGTGTGTATACACGGTACATACTGGCATACAAATTATGTTACTGTAAACGTTATAAGTGTTGCTATCAAGCTCTTGCTATATAAAATTTCATCCACAAAACGGCATAGCCCATAAATTGCACGACTCGTTCTACAATGACAATCTTTGGCCCTACATGTACATGCTATTTAGTGGTTGGTGTGTATACCTGGTCCATATGATTGATATGTATACAGAGATTGTGTACCTGTGATTATACAGAGCTAGAGTTTGTTATAACGCTGAACATCCAATACAACTTGTGTACCTGTCTAACAACTGCTTGACGGGCATGACTAATGACGCTAGTAACAGGTACCTCTGGGGTGAGAGGATGGTACTGATCATGAGCCTCAGAACTTTCAAATAAAAGAGTTACACAAGGACACAAACTATGTATACAAATTTATTATTTATTTTTAGAAACGTTCATATCAACAATCAATACCACATTCTAAGCCGAAATATCTTAATAAAGTTATTACATGTAACACAAATCAACACAAGCTTAAGCCGAAACAAATTATAATGAAATTCAGTATAGAAAATATTTGTTACTCTCTTGAAAATGTATTCATCTCAATTATAAGTATACCTTAATAGACACAACACATGAACACCCTACAGATATATCGTAAATAAACTACGGAACATAGTGAAAAGCAACTGAAAAGCATCAATAAATACCGAAATGTAGATAACAATATTTGTATACTGTTGCCAAACAACCCTTCCTTTCCTTTCATTCATGTAAAATACTGGCATACACATTATATTACTGTAAGTGTTGCTATCAAGCTCTAATAGTCCAATTCTAGAAAACATTTTGTTGAAAAAAACCCAACATTTTTACTTTGTATTACTACATGTATGGTAGTGATACTAGGGTTAAGATAAATTCTAAATACTAAGGCCATTCTTATTCGATTCCCCCTAGTTTACAGATTATTCTTTGACAATTGTGGCACAGGCAGGAAAAAATAAAAATTATTTAATAATTTGGTCAGTTGGTAGTGTCCAACATAAAAACAATTATTGGACACGATGAATTGTTGGTTTACAGGAAATAGGTGTAATTGATCATTATCCACATAATTGGCAATCATTGTTATATCCATGACGTCAGTACCCAGTATAACTGTTCACAGTTGCTTGCTTGTCCATAGCAGTAATTGTCACAGAATACTTTTATTATACATATTTACCAATAACAAATCAATTTTGCTTAGACTTGATGTCGACCATTGCCTGCTGGTCTATATTCATATTCAATAAAGGTCAATACCATTTCCTTCACCATCTTCTTCGCAAATGGGTGAAAGAGTCCTGCAGCGACGTTAAACTCCATAATCACTCCTTCACCATTTATTATAATAATTTTCTAAAGACTAGTCCACCGTCACCAGAATATTATAAAGGTAATTATTGTCATTTTCCAAAGAGGAAACAAGCGGATAGGTGGATCCGTGAATCAAATAAACTACGGTATGGCCTAAAGGACATTATAGATGTAGTGAATACTAGCGTATATCATTGCTCAACGGAAGAGTAGGAACAAGTACTAGTACTTATCTAACTTGCACCTGTTCTGGTACTCCAATAGTACAAATACAGGCAAATACTGACAATACTCCTTTAACTACATGCAAGCTATGTGGAAGTTGACAACGTCTTGACCAATCAATCAAATCGATCAATCACTAGCATAATCCTGTCACATTTGATCCACAGTTTTACCAGTCACATATCAAATTAGAATTTCTGGATAATCGAAGATGAAATCAACAGGTGGAATAAACACAGGTAGCATATTTCACTGAACGAGTTCAACCAGACACACACACACACTAGTACATGTACATATTACTGACAATATTGTTAGGAAGTGTAATGAATGTGTAGAAAAATAGGCTTCTGTTGCATGGCACCGGGTACACATATACACAGGCTTATCTGTAATGGTACACAACATCTGTAAAGTGTATGATACGACCGTAATTCCCTCAGTTCCGTTACACCTAAGCAGGACCACGACAGCAGCCTCGTTCCTGACTATCTCCTACACATCACAGTAGCATGGCTTAAGAGTCTGCCCAACAGTTCACAGTACTGCTGGTAAACTATTCTTGAGGGTAGTCCGTAACAATCGACTCTTTGTAAACATAGCCAGCAGCGAGGATGCTTCCCCATGTGTATTCAAGACTTACCTTGCTGCCAAATATTTTATATAATGCACTTCGTTCATGTCTTTAATTCGTGCTTTATCTTACACACGAGGTAATCCGAAATTAAATGATAAAACCTACATCTATATCAAAACTTGCAGAGATCGGAGATAAGGGAGAAAATGCCAAGAAATGTGCATAATATTACAACATACATGAATAATTACCCTTGTAAAGACAAACATCAATAAATAGGAGTATCAAGGTATTTGATTTCCTCACACATTCCGTTGGTTTTGTAAGTGGACTAAGAGTTTTCCTTGTAAAGGAAATGTCCATTATTTGGACCAACTGAAATGTCTCCGAGAGAACCAGTGAAGCATGTGATCCGATTCATGCAAAGATTAATGGTTAATTTCTCAGAAAGATAATTGGTGCGGTTATTCAATAGACTATACACGATATAGTTCGGGCACTAAACCAAACTTAACAATACATACAAAGTCCAAGTGTTGTATCAATAGACAAAACAAGTGAGAAAATTAAAATTTTAGATTTTAAAAAAAGCTTGATTTCTTGAATTAGGGACATTCTTGAACAAGCAAAATATTCACATCACTACTGTTTGGTTGCTTTTCTTTATAACATGATGGTGTCAAAGTCTAGAAACGAAATATGATGGCTTTTTAGGCTTTGTCATCAACTTATGTATTTTCAATCAGCAAAGATTTATACAAGAAAAGTTAAGACTCAAATAGACCTGTACTTCACATTGCATGTTAAATAGTTACCTAGTATGTTCAATAACGCATGTACACTCAGTGACTAATATAACAAATAAAGATAAAGTTATGCAATCAGTCAATATTGGTTACAACTATGGTAGCTATTAAACAAATTTATGTAATCTTTCAACATTGCCTCTAATATATTATTGAGCTACCAAGGTAAATAATTGAAACATCTAAATACAGAATATACAGTATTTATTTAAAAGGAATATTAGACCATGCTATATTGAACTTTGAACTATGAAAGCTAAAATTAATTAACAATGTAATTTATTCTTTGCGGGCACAAGTTTTCTAGCAAATTTTGAACATTACCAACTGTTCATAGAATGAATGGTTTTCTCAGGATGCTCACATTTGTGCGCAAATGATTAAAGTCGTATGTAAAGAAAATACAGAAATGATTCAGGAATAAGAGCGATCTCATTATTTTATTGCAATTTACAAAAATAGAGATGATTTCAAAAACTCTTTGTCCATGCAGACTTCAAAGACTAGTATTTCATCTTAATTATGTCAATTACTTTTCAGTAAAATATTCACAATCTGTCCTAAGATTTAACATGAAGCAAACAGTATGAGAATGAATAACTAAATATGTGGTTAGATGACACTCAAAATTAAATGCAACCTTACGACGAAGACAACTGCTCGATACTTTGTTCGATTTCACGGCATGGTAGATTACAGATTGATTCTTATGTTGTTTTTTCCCCACTTGCAATTACAGTTCATTTATTCACATCACTTCCCATCGACTACATAGAAAAGCTACAAGCTGTGTACAGTAGCAGCAGCAAGATACGGCTCAGGAGGGCGCCACCTATGACTTGTGGAGAGCGTTGTACGTGGTCGACCACAGCTCACCGGAGTGCTTCAGAGACCTAGAACATAGCACGCACATCATTACTGACATATACTGTGCCTAGACCAACCAGGGTATTCATTCACAAAGCTTTCTTAGCTACTAACAGACCATAGCGCTCTCTTTGCGGTGTATTAGCTATCGGTAAAGAGAGCGCTATGGTCTCTTAGTGGATACCCAGACTACTTAAGAACATTTACCATGTCAAATCCAACCAGATGGATATTTACAATAAGTGACACATCAGGCCAGAGTGAAAATTGTGTTGAATACTGGCTACTAGTATCCTTTAACCCTCTCCCTGCTGGATTATGTACAAACAGCTCTTTTTGGCATCTCCGGGTGCCTGCAGCAAGGAGAGAGTTAACGAAGCTCGCTTATCAACTAACAAACCATAGCGTGCTCTTGGCCAATAGCTAATGCACTGTAAAGAGATCGATATGGTGTCTTAGTGGATAAGAGAGCTTTGTTAAAGGATACCCAGGTTTGCATTCCATGAAAGGGTCGGACTGGTAGTTTAGGGATAAGAAAGAGACCTGCGTAATTTCATGGTATAGTTAAACCCTGGTGTACACACCGATATATGCCTGGGGCGGTATCCTATAAACAGCTTAAGACTTAAGTCAGCAAAACACTAACTTTGCGAGACATTTTGACCAAGTTTTCTATATTGGATTAGTCTGAAGTTTTAGATACAGTTTGGCTAAACCAGATATATAAAAAGTTGTCAAAATTGGTTGATAACTAAGGTTTTTGTTGCTGACTTAAGTCAATTATAAACTTAAGTTGTTTATAGGATACCGCCACTGAAGTTAACGATTTGTTTTTATTATCATTATTCTGGTATTATAGTATCTTCTTACGCAACATAATTTTATTTTAATACTAAGATGTTCATGTATACACTATATGAAAATACTGCAAAACGTTTTTGATTCAGTATAGTATTTAAGTAATATTATACTAACTTGAATAGAGTCTGGACACAAAGCTAGCACAAAAGTGACCAACACGACTAGTATTATGTTAGCCATTTCCAACCAGGAAGTACATAGTACTAGTACATCGTCGTAATATGACATAAAACTTCTATTCAGACGGTTGTATGGTATGTTATAAAATATGCCCGTCGTACAAGTATATGTAAACAGAGACAATGACAAGGCGAATTGGAGTAGCAAACATTGAGAAGACGAAGAAAAGGTTCCAAATATAGTCTATTATACGACAAACACACGATAGCAGCTAGTCGGTGAATAGACAGGAGTTGATAGAACATATGACAGGAGACTTAGATAGAGTGAAAACATATACCATTACTACACATCTTTTGGAAAAAAGACAATGAAAACAAACACGAAAATTTACATCAATATCAGTAATAAATATAATTCATTTGGCTACCTATAATGTACAATGCTACTAAAAGACATGAAGCCACATACGCGAATTAAACTGATATACATTTATTATTAATTAATCAAAACAGTCATATAAATAGTTGTATAATTATACCTATGAGATATTTATCGTGTATCCTTCATGTTATAGTATCTTTCTACTACCTATCTACTACTATAAGCGGAAATACAACATAGTCTATGCAATATACATAAGATGTATCAAAGGCATACACTTACAGATTTCAATGAACGCGTTGAACTATATAGAGTAATAAATGCAAACTACATTCATTTGTGATACTTATCATTCATTTAGTATCGCCAAAACCCCATTCGTTGATCCACGTTGGGGGTAATGCGATCTAGAAGTTATATGTCCCAAAGACAGGGTCGTCGACTGTGGGTGAGATATTCCCGCTGCGACGAAAGGCAATAATTCAATCAAAATCCAAAGGCAACATACTTAGAGCTACGTTCCTTTTATTCATGAACATTCCTGCCTTGGCGTCTGTTTACTTGTTATCAGCTTGTAGGACTCATTGGAGATTCTCTATATATAGCAATTTGGAAGACAGCATACTATGCACGCCCAGCGTATACAATTTCCTCCTCTTGAACACACACGCACGCACACACACGCGCACGCACGCACACATACACCCGCAAGCGCGCACACACACGCACACACGCAAGCATACGCACACACACATGCTGAGTGTACAAGATGGAACCAGATATTAATGTGCAGTTTAGGCCTAATTACATACAATAGCTATTGTGTGATACTCCTCTTTTCATATTTACAATACGTTCTGCTGTACATGTGTTTACATATAAAAATAGCTACAACTAAATACATGTTAGACGAGTAATAATGATGATATGTAGCATTATGGCAGCTTGAATCTAGGACCTCTGTCAGGATATATGTACAAGGTTTTTGTAAATGATCATGTAGCGCCTGCCATTTCTAACACATACGATCGTAACCAGTATCATACTATAAATGACGAACGGTCAAGTGTAGCGCATAAATTAGCAATATACTAGTACTTAGATCTGGTATGGATATTATAGAAATACTAGAAAGTGATTTAAAAAAATCCCAATAGCAACAAGTAACCGTGTGCGTGCGTGTACGCAATCGGATTAGTTTAAACTGCTAACTACACTGGTGGACACGCTATTTAAACTGTAGTTATTTAATGAATGCAACCAGATAATTTATATTCCCGATTTATATTCGCGCAATAGTTATCAATATTGTCATATTTTCTCAACATGTGCTGTTTATGGGGAAATTTAAGTTCGAACATAATGTAAAAACATGAATAATTATATAATTCGACTCGCACAATTTGATTTCGTCACATTTTGATTTCGTCATATTTTGAACAATACATTCCAAAACTCATCTCTTGGACTAGAGCTAAGACAAGCGAGTTATATATATTATGTAGTCCCGGTTCAGCCAATTTAAAAGTTGTCATTGCTTTAGGTTATTAGACAACACTCTAGTAAGTGCTCTTGATCGCTATATACAAATCACTTCGGAGAGATTAATGGTTTCGTAGTGAGCATCGGAGATTAATGAATGGATGCCGTGTTGAATGCGCAGGTGGAATTTTAAATTGGGGCATGTTGCTTGCTTTCACATGTACGTCAACAATGCCAACTCCATGAACATATGAGCAACGTGAGCCACACACGAACAAACTATAGTGATAACATAGTCAGAATAAACGTTATTATTACTCTCGCATTGTGAGTAAGTATTGACTAAACTCTTCCTAGACATGCGTAAACTGGTAACGTCTGGTTATACAATCACGTTTGTTTAGTTCTATAGAGAGATGAATGCTGTGTTTGCATTGAATCTGAAACTGCGATTATCTATTTTCGTTCGGCTGTAGACTCATACTTTACACACAGCGGTAACTCTCTAACTCGTTGCTTTTTATACACGCTGTACCAGATAAATAGCCTTTGTGTTCGTGCCCTCTGATCATAATAGTGAAAAGCATAGTTTCATTTTTTACGATAAAAAAACTATATAAATTATGTTACCTGATAGCTTCGTATCATTTCATTGCTATGGAAATTAGCTTTCAAAATTGAATATTAAAGCAGGTCACCATTTGAATATGTCAACAGCGTCTAACAACAATGTATTGGTTACAACACTGGCTAATTGATAATTTCTGTTTGTACGCTTGTGTCAACTTTCCATTGCGCATCTTCCGTTTTCTAATAGACAAGCTCTGATTGTTTATTCAATGTCTAATAAACCAATCATATTCTCTGGACATTGCGATACTATATATAAACAGTATCCAAGAGTGACAATATTGTGTATACCTAGTGCGGGATCCTATAAACAGCTAATTAGTTAATTAAATTGACTTGTCAACATACAAGAACGTTGCAATATATCTTGACTAAGTTTTCTGTATTTGGTTAAGTCATCAGTTTTAAATTTATTTAATTTCGATTAAGTTAGGCTAAGCAAAATACAGAAAACCTAGTCAGATATGTTGAAAACTAAGTTCGTTTTTTGTTGTCAATTAAAAAACTAAGCTATGTATAGGATAACGCCCCAGGATGTACTGGTGTGAAGCTGTCAGGAGAGCATGTTGTATAAAACAGGAAGTCTGACATTTAGTTTGTGAAATAATTATGGCAGTCTTGATAGGTAATTACACTTTCAACGTCTTATATAAATAATAATTTTATATGCGGTATAGTCATAATTTAGTTGATAGGAAGTACGAGACATTCATTATACGACCAGTATAATATTATGTTTTGATTTGGTCAGTAATGTGATCAAACTTATAGTAATGCAAGTGTATTTCGTAGGTTGGACAAGGTTTTGTCTCAATCCCTCAACATTGACGAATAAAATAAAAATAAAATATGATGCATGTGATTCAGGATTGACGAACAAGCACTACTAATTGCACACCGTGTTACATACATGCACTTACGCGCGCGCGCACACACACAGACAGACACACTTATAGCTACGGTTAGCATGCTGGACTGACCTCGGTGAGGCTAGTGGATGTCGTTATGCTTGAATACTCTCATTTATTATTTCATTGTCATCCACCCAAACGATACTCAGGCATTATTCCACATGTCTATCACCGAGTTATATTTTACTTCCTGGTGTGTTGCAATGGCGGCGACGAGGAACACAGCTGTATTAGTCTGTTTCTTGTATGTTGTGTGGCCACATTTGATTGCAGGTAAGTACGATACCTATGCTATGCCTAGATAATAGAGTAACGCCGCTCGAGGTGATCTGTGTTTTGGGTCATACACAACTGTTTAGGGTATTTGATAGGCTCAGACATCACTGGGCAAGTGCCCGTTCAACAGAACGTATCGATACAAGAGTCGTAACTCATACACTAGGTTAGCGTAGCGCTGCGATCGTTCTGTGGAACAAGGGCTATACTACATCGTGTAAACTGCGCTGAATATGAACTCTTATAATGTGCAACACGTAATGCTCCGTACACCTGTATCATTGACAGTCTGGATAACATGCTCTGTGAACTGACATAGTACTACGTCTCATTCTTCCTATGATAACCTGCCTACATGTATTATACTTAGGGAAGTAATTATACCGCGATCCTGTAGAGTGGATTCAGTACCTCAATCATCCGTCGGGAATATGTAAATGTTCAGGGCCGTAGCTATTTGAATGAAAATTACAAAGTGATATCGTGATTTATGAGAAATAACATAGTTAGGATAAGACGACTAGGAGGGCAGCTGCCACCCCTGCCCCATGGCTAGCTACGGCCCTGATGTTACATATAACAACACGAATGAACAATGTATCCTAAAATGTATTCGCTGACTTACGAGTAACGTGGCTTTACATATTAATCACAATCTCACTGACACGGTCTTTGCACGTAACTTGGCATCTACGGAGCAGGTTTACCCGTGCCATTATTCTGCATGGCTTATATATAACAAGCAATAGTATATGTATGAAGAGGGTGATGCAATACTAATGATAGCACTATATACGACGAATGAATTAATAACTTGTTTAGGATAATACATATCCAATTGAAGATTGGACTTTCGTTGATCGCTGATGCCGCAATAGTGGATGTTAGAAGGTTAAACATTCCTACGTCTAACTTTAATGTTCATAACACAGGCCAGTATGGTCTTTTTAATGCAGACATAACACATTAGGAATTAGGAGATTAGTCCAGTCGTTGGAGGGTTGAACCGGGAAAAAAATGTTACCAAGCCATATTTGGTATCAAAAGAAGCGCAATTTTATTCTCTACAAGATGTGAAAACTCCTCTTTGATCCT
>JAUTBQ010178696.1:0-24761 GCA_032361185.1 Lepetodrilus ovalis
AGCAAGTATGTCATGGGTTAGGTAATGGTCTGTAATCATAGTGAATGTTCCTAATGCGGTGAAAAGATATTACCAGGCAGAAGGTTTATATTTTGATCATAAATCTGTTCCTTTTTGAATTGAAGCCATCAGAAACCTATGCAGACATAGGCTTTTTGGTAAAGTGGCATCTAAACCTACCGCAACCCACGATCTAAACCTACTGGGTTTGAAATTTGTCCTGGATATCCGACAAAATGTCATGGGTAGCCAGCAAGTATGTCATGGGTTAGGTAATGGTCTGTAATCATAGTGAATGTTCCTAATGCGGTGAAAAGATATTACCAGGAAGCAGGTTTATATTTTGATCATAAATCTGTTCTTTTTTGAATTGAAGCCATCAGAAACCTTTGCAGACATAGGCTTTTTGGTAAAGTGGCATCTAAACCTACCGCAACCCACGATCCAAACCTACTGGGTTTGAAATTTGCCCTGAATATCCGACAAAATGTCATGGGTAGCCAGCAAGTATGTCCTGGGTCAGGTAATGCTCTGTAATCACGTCTAATGTATAGGTATGATGAAAATATACCCGCCTGGAACCAGAAAACTGATCAGGAAATATTCGCAAGACCCGCCCTTCCTTGTTGCTGCATTATTCAAGATTTATATCCATAGATCTCGTTAACAATTAGACAACAATTAACGAGTCGGTTGGGTGGCTGATCCTCTGTTGGTATGCGTTACAGGGGGGGGATCTTTTTTTGTTGAAAACATGCTTGATGTCTTGTTAAGCTTTGGTGCAGATATTTGTATAGTTAGCAAGACTGAAAATTTGATAATTGGAATAATTAACAGAAAAAATTGGTTGGCAGTTATCATCTACTGGAGCAATATTGTAAGAATTAATTCTGTGAGACATTCCAAAGAAAAGGAGATCGAATGTTATGAAAGCTAAAGATTTTGACAAGAAATTTGAATCAGGTGAAGACTTGACCAGGGATCTTGATTTTACAAAAGCTCAACGAGTTAATCAGACACCCAAGTGAGTTAATATAGATTTTCCTGTTTGGGTAGTCGAGCAGTTAGACAAATAATCAAAAAGGCTTGGCATGACGAGACAAGCTCTAGTTAAAGTCTGGATTGCTGAGAAACTTGAATTGATCTGAAACAGAAAGAAGCTCAAAAATGAAATATCCAGTTGCTATCCATAAAGATGAAGATTCCTGTTATGGCGTATCTATACCAGATATCCCCGGTTGTTTCTCTGCGGGTGAAACTTTAGATGAGGCAATTGATAATACACAAGAGGCGATTTCAGGGCATCTTGAGATTTTAGCAGAAGAAGGAACAGTTGCCCCTAAAGCATCTATTGTTGAGGATTATTTTCAGCGTGACGAATACACTGGTGCCACTTGGGTTTATGTTGAAGTTGTTATGTCAGCTGTTTCTACGGATTTTATCTAGTCGCTTTAGAGCAAAAACGGGCAATAGGGAAAAAAGAGAGTAGATCATTTTGCATCAAAAACCAGACCGCCCTCAACTGGATCTGACCGGCGCTAACATTTTAAAGAAAAAAATGATTCAAAACAGCAGCCGGCTAGGATGTGTTCACTGACTTTTTGCTGCAAAATCAGAAATCAAAATTAAAGATCATTAACGTTTACTTTAATTTTAGGCTGATTTTCACGTTCCTTTACAATCGCGGCCAACTCCAGATCTTCTATAATGTCAGCATATCGTTCAGGGTGTTTCAGAATAGCCTTTAAGCCACGCTCTTTTGGTAGCTCTTTGAGCATTTTATCGAGGTGCTCGACTGTTTTACATGTTAATGAATAGGCTTCTTTGATGCGTTTTGAGACGAGTTGAAATAATTCTTCTTCTGTAAGATTGTCAAAATTTTCAGGGTTCATTCGTTATTGCTCCTGAGCCATTGCTTTTATAAAATAGGTTTTTAGGTTGAAAAAATTCATCTCTTGCATAGTAGAAGAAACAAGCATTGCCCGCCTTTTATTTTTTGGAAGCATTATCAATTTCATTGCCGTGAAAGGTTCCGGCATAGAAACTCTGCAATAGGGAGCAAGAAACTTTGTCATGATATCAGAAAAATGACCAAAAGCAGAGGAATTCCCATTAATAACAAATAGGTCATATTGCGAAAGCAGAGAATTTATAATCTTCTGGTTAAATGAATATTCTTTAAGCCTGCCTTTGATGGAGTATGGTACCTGCAACCTTTTTGCTATGTATCGGGCTCCAGCAAAATGATGAGAACCATCCCATTCATAAGGAAAATTCGGCCATCCCATTGATGACGAGATAAGTAGTCAACCGGGTTTTTATGATGTATTATTCCGATGCCCTTGTGATCAAGATTTCTATTTAGCATGGTTTTCGATATTTCTTGAATCATCTCTTTTGAATCTTGCTCTACTAACTCATCGAGGGTTGAAAAGTTTCTAAGACGTGACTTGGAGCATGACATTCCTCCAATTTGGGTAATGTCACATTCCCATTCATCTATCACTTTGCAATCAACAATATTATCAATATAAATATTTTTAAAATTGTATGGATTGTGTTGCCAATTCATTGATAGATATTCTATTGATTTTGCATTTTCCAGCCAGCAATGCCAATTCATAACACTGTTGATCGAGACTGTTTTTACAGGATTTTGGAAATGGACACGGATTTCTGGGTGTTCGGAAAAATTACGTTTTAAAAATGATGGTAAAGCAGCTGCTAATTCAACTTGCTCCCATATGTTCCTGAAAATCTTGCTTGCAGTATTCATCGTCAGGTTTTGAGTTAAAAGAGTTATGGCTGTATTATTCATGTTTTGGTCTCCTTATTGTTTTTAGGATATCATTTGATAGCAAATGATATCTTTTGATATTTTTTCCCTATTGCCCCAAGCTGCACAATGGGTAATAGGGAAAAAATGATTAGCTCAAGGCATTATTGTAATCCAGGGATAATTTTTGACAAAGAAAGAGCATGTTTTCCCGATTGTGCTTGACTCCATGCCAACTTTTTAACCATAATTGCCTCCCTTGACTTGCCCTGGCTTTCCATTTTGTCTGAGTATTTACTAATTTCCTCAGCAACCTTTGCATATTTGGCCGTGCTTTTCATTTTTTCCAACGCCTGGTCATAACTCCAGCCACTGCTTACCTTGTAATTACCGGTGAATCCGGAAAATTGGTCCTGGTTAAATACGATTATTCCCAATGCGGTTAATGCCGGTTGTCCGCCAACTGTAACAGTAGCAGAGCCGCACTGAATGGTAGTCACTGCTCCACCGAATCGGCATGGTTTTTTGTCGTTTGTAATAGCTTTGAACAGTCGTTTGAGTCTTTTATTGGTAATCTGGGTGACAGCCTGAAGTAAAGCTCCATCTGCCAAAGTCAGGAGATCATCATAACCGAGGTTATTCAGTGCAATGTTGCCTTCTTGATCTTTGGTGACCTCAGAACCAAGTTCCGCAAGGTCGTGGGTAAGATTAAGGTATGCCTGACCGATAATAATTCCGTATAGAGCAAGATTGTCCCGGTATTCCCTGATTTTTTTGTCAGCAGTAATGGTGGAGATAAGGCTGTTGGATGTAGATGCTTTATTCAACCATTCCTGCTTAATTGAATCAATTACTCCTGGTCTAATCTCGGCACTCAGGCCAAAATCAGCAGGTTGCCTTGGATGTGTCAGCAGCTTGGCACACAGGATAGGATTTGAAGGTTCCAGCATTGCCAGGCCTTCGAGAAATAAATTTCCAAGGGACAACGATACATCAAGGCCACTGTGTTGCATTCTTTGACCCATCTGCTTAAGTATTTCTTGACTCTGCTGATCTGTACCACTGGCCGTAGTTTCGGTTTGTTTATTCCCGGAGCTCTTGCGCTTTTCGTGTGAGTCTCTGGTTGAAAGGGATTTGTCCTTTTCGATCCTTCTTGTTTTGTCCTGCTCAACACTCAAATCAACAGCGTATGCTGGTGATGCAATTGCAATTGCAAATATAATTAAAGTTGCTGAAAGTAGTTTTTTGATCATACGCCAATCTCACAATCTGTTATCTCTTCATCTTCAAAATGGTTTGTTTTTTGATCTTGCCTTGTAGTTTCCTGTATCCGTGCAAGGTCAATATTCTTTCTTGGTATAAAAGCAGGGTTGCACAAGTTGAACCCTCGTTTTTCAATGTCAACATGGGAAAACTGACACCCATCCACATGGATATAGGCCGTCAATGGGTCTTGTCCCATGATATTACTGTCAAGCAGCAGTTTCTCCCGTTTAATACGGCTACTGATAGTGATATTATCACCACCGTCATCAAATCGATCTGATATTGATTCTTCCGACTTCTCGTACCGCCATTCTCCGACCCGATCAACGATAAGTCTGGCGGTAGCAGGATCTTTGCAACGCAATGCCGCCCAGCTGTTGCAACTATTGAAAATGGCATCCGTTAAGTTTTTACCATATACTTCTTCTACCTGGCCACGATCCTGAGTTGCAAGAACAACACAGATCCCTTTACTCCCACCCCTGGCGAGTATGTCAATCAGGGTACTGATTTTGTGCAGGCTGCCGAATTCATCCAAAAATATCCACACTCTTCGACCGAACCGATTTTCTCTCGATGTCAGAATTTTCTTACTTAGAAAATTAATGAACATGGAAATCATGGGGCGTAAAGTATCTTTGATTGAATCGTAGTTCGTTAAGTAGATATATCCACGGCCTTCCTGCAGCCAATCCTGCATGCGAAATTTATCATTTGAATCATCAAGCACCTGGGCGTACTCGAATACACGTCCGTATTGCATCAGGACTGAATGTACACCTTGACTCTGTTTACCTGGCTCTGAAATAAACACATGACCTCTTGCCCCCACCAAAAACAATGCATCTGCAATATCTTTGGTGGGTTGATTTATCATTGCCCAAAGATCTGCGTAAGCATACTGATTTGTGCTATCGAGATAGGATAAAATACCGACCAACACGTCTCTTGCGGCATCATTGAAAAATTGATTGCCTGAGTCTTTTGCATCTGGGATCAGTCCTGATCCCATTGCTTCAAGTTCGGCCTGACGTATCAACAGATTTTCTTTTTCAATGTCATCCCAAAAATTCCAGGTCATACATCTTTCATCCAGGACGTTTAGGATATGATCCTTTTCCGGGGTATAAAATTTTTCTGTGTAGTCACCTTTCTGGTCCAGAATTATGGCAATATCACCACGCCCCCGCAGGGCATCAATCATTTGAGAGAGCAGTACAGTTTTTCCTGATTGAGTACCTCCGAATACACCTATGTGGGTATTTTCAACTTTTACCGGTAGAAGGATTGCGTTAAAGATTGCCCGGTTGTCATTCCATTCCGCAAAGGTCTGATTCTCGTACCACCCCCCAAAGGGTAAAAAAACGTTATTATATTTATTCAATACAGAAGCTTGGTACTCTGCAGGAGGCAAAAGTTTTGCACCATCCAGATGTTTTGATTCGATTCTAGCTTCTTCTTTGAGGGTATATTTTTGTAAAATATGTGGGAACAGAAGGAAAACTGGCAATGGTATTAAGAGGGCTATAATCAGTTTCCATAAATTTGTGAAAATCCATTTTTTTAGAGTAGTAGAATGAGAAAATTCACTGGCTGATGCTGACACCATATTACCATTACGGAAAAGCTTTAGTTTGAGATTGGGCAACATGGGAGCAAGAGTTTTTGCAACAGTCCATGTTTTGACCTGGCTGCATTGTTCCGAACCTAAAATAAGCCTTGTTGTTATGGCCGCAAATGCCAAATAAAAAAAGAGTAGAACACAGCCGATAAGGAAGAACATTTTAAGAGCCATTTTCCCGGCAATGAGATCATGGCCGAATGCTTTATATGATCCAAAACTTTTATTCATTTATCAGCTTTCCAAACTTGTGTAGACCTTTTTTGGTACGGTTGATTACAGCCTGATTGTATCTGTTGTATTCTTCGGGAGATTCAGACAATATTTCTCTGGCTAATTCTTGGATTGCAGCAGCTGCATTTATGCTTATTTCGAGAAGACAATTGTCGGCTGTTTTTTTATCTTGCCGAATTGTCTTTATAATGAGTTGTTCTGTGAATTTTGTAGGGGTACATTTGCACTGAAAAGATCGGGCTTCTATTGCTTTAAAAATTGCATCATCCAGTCTTACAGTTATCTTGTTTTTTTTTGTCATGATGTTAGCCTTATTTTGCTCTTTTTTAGGATGGGATTTTTCCGATTTTGTCCTACGGACTCTTTTCTCCAAAATCCCTATACACCTGATGCCACCGCGGTTGCTGGCAAAAACACCGTAAACGGTGCAATGACGGGCGTTTACGGTGCTGGCACTTGCTGGCATCTATTGAGAATTTTAAAGGAAAATGTTGTGTTATCAGGTTGTTGTGTTGCCAGCACTTTTTGCATGTTGTATAAAATTTATAATGGTAACTATTTTTGTAATATTATAATCAATTCAGCTTTCAACTTTTCTGGTAAAATTGGGACAATTTCCAGTTCATTTTTCAGGAACCATTGACCGATGTTTTTCAGCCTTTTTTCTTTATTATTTCGTTCAATTTTATGAGCCTTTTTAAGCAATTCTCTGGCCTCTTTTTTTAGCTCATCTGCTGTCTTAATTCTTCTTGCCATTTTAAATTTTAACCTCTATAGACCCATCGAAATATCGTTGCTTTTAACCTGTTTTTGTTGCCTTTTAATTGCGTCTTTTAGTGCCTTTAGTTTATCTTTTTCCAAGTCAAATATTGATCTTTTCCCCTTGGTTTTTTTGACTGCCTTTTTAAGGTTTTTTATATCATTGGTCAGTACTTTAAAACTTTGCTTTGCTCGGGTTGCTGCAACATAGGCTGCTCGTTTGTCGAGTTGTTTGTCTTTACCGGTTTTGGCTGGTGCAAACCAGATAACATTATCAACGGTTGCCCCCTGACTCTTATAGACCGTCAGAGCCATTCCATGATCAATGTATTTATAGGTGTATTTCGCACTCTCAGATGGATTGTTTTTTCCTTTATCACTGATTGAAAATTGAACGGTTTTTTTATCGACTCCAACGGTTATATTTCCTTTGGAATCGATTTGTTTTATAGTTCCAGTCTGCCCATTTTTAACGCCAAGTTTTTTGTCGTTTTTAAGGAATGCAATCTTGTCTCCCTTGGAGAGGTTAATTGTTTCATTTCTGTAAAACGTCAGGTTGGAATGATGCTCTCTGATACTGATGGTATGCTCTTTCTTTTCGGCTTTGATGGTAATGGTATTTTTATCGTGGTCGATATCAGTCACTTGGCCGGATTGACCACCCTTGAGCCTATCAAAAGATTTGGTGACCTGTATAGTTTGTCCTTTCTCATACGATGAAGCTAGACCGGCCTGGACTGGCGAAACGTTATGAGGAGTTAAAACAGTATGGTCTTTTCCTTCTTTAACTATGCCTGAGTGCACCAGTTCACTCTTGATCTCCTTATTCAATTCTCTTCTGTCATTGTTGGACACAGCAATGACGGCAATATCTTTTCTTTCTTTTGCGGCATTCCGGTATTGCTGAACCGCTGCACGTCGGAGGTCATTTTCGTTTTTATATTCTTTCAGGTTCCCTTGTTTCAGCAGATTGCTGAAAGCTTTCTCCGTATCACCGCGATTAAAGGCTGTAGCCACGGTTTTTGTCTCTGTGGTTTCCTGGCGCATAACCTCTTTCATCTGTACGTGGATACCTGTTGTCTGCTGCAAATCATGAAATATTTTTCCTGCAGCTATCGATTCAAATTGTTTGGTATCACCCACGAAGGCGACTGTTGCATCAGTTTTTTCTGCGTTTTTCAGGATTGCAGAAAAATGTCTGGAACCGGTAATACTTGCTTCGTCCACCAGCCAGACTTCTTTGCCTTTACTGACTGCAATTTTGTTCCGATTTTGAATTAGGAAAGAATCAATGGTCTGGGATTGTATCCCTGCACCTTTTTCCAGTTCATCGGCTGATTTTCCGGTAAATCCCAATCCTCTAACGGTATAGCCTTTGGAATCTGCAAGTTTTTTGAAGACATCCATTGATGCTGTTTTACCAGTTCCGGCATCGCCCTGGATGATGATTACTTTGTCTGGGGCTGTTGCAAGTGCCTTGATAGCTTCTTGCTGATCTTGCGTATAAGACCATCCGTTTTTCCTTTCTCTGGATTCGATTGTTGCTTTGACTTCCGTCAAGGTGGCAAGGGGTTGTCTTTTTCTCTTTCCACTTTTTGCGGCCGTAATAATATCTTGCTCGATTTGCAGCATTTCTTTTGAAGTGTAAAACTCCCGGCCATGTTCCCGGCCAACTTTTCGAAGAGATTTACTTGAGTGGAAAGCCTTGTCCAGTTCCCTGAGGGAATGCTTCCCGAAATTCAAGTCAGCCGCTGTTTTTAAGATTAGAGATTTTGTGAAAACTGAGTCAGTTTCTGTAATTGTCTGTACAGCATAATCAATGGTATTTTTCGGAGAGAGTTGTTGTTTTTCTTTCTGCGCTTTTGGTTTCTGTTGCACTTTATCCTGGATACTTGCCTTAATTCCCTTAAACGTATATTCTTTGTTTTCTATTTCCTTTTTCCAATGTTCTTTTATTTCCTGCCCGGAAATTTTCTTTTTTGCCGCTCTGGTACCAAGGGTAGCAATCTGGTAGACTGTTGATTTATTCGCGTTTGGATATTTCTCATCAATCATTTTTCGGAAAGCAGGGTCTTTGACTTTGGCCTCGATCTCTGTCCGGCGTTTGGAAAAATGTTCTTCTAATTCTTGAGGGACACCTTGAATCCTGAAAAATCCCTGCTTGCGATCTGTTACTTCCAGCTCATAACCTGCTTCCTGCAGTCCATGGGCTAGCTCATTACGATAATATTTACCCAGAGCCATTTTGTCCTGAAACATTGTGCGGTTTATTAATGCCCGCCACTCTCCGTCCTGGCGTTGGGTCATGTTGAATACGAAAACATGAGTATGCAGCTGGGGGTCAAGTTCCCGACTTGTCATATGGGTAAACTTGGCCGCAACCAGTTTGCCGGTTTGCTTGATTTCCCGATGGCCGTTGACCTGTTGCCGAGCTTGTACATTATTCCCTTCGATGTGATCAACAACCTTGGCGACAGCTTTTTCGTGCAGTTCTTTAATCTGCGGATCCACAATAGCTGCAATGCTGATAGATTTATCGGCGGAAAAAGTCAGGTCATTACCTGCTTGTTTTCTGTATTTGGTGTTGTTAGTGTCCGTATCAATAATTTCTTTACCAACCACCAGTTGTTTACCATCCACGGGCGAAAATCCACCGGCCACTAGCTTAAATTGTTCTTTTGTTACTTTCCCGGAAAGTTCCAGTGCCGCAGCCCCAGTACCCTGCCATTGCCCCGGTGCGGAAAGATAATAATCCTCACTTCCGGTAAAGTATTTAGTCAAACCATCACCGGCCGACATTGCCCCGGATATTGATAACATTAGCGCCAGGTGCTTGCTGCTTCCAAAAATGAACGTCTGAATTCCAGATTTGTTAAAAGGTCAATTGCATAAAAATGGTATGGTAGGTTAGTGTATTTATAGCCTTCGTTAAGCAATGTTATCAGAGCATTGTGCTTAACTGTTATGGATGGGTTATTAACTCGAGAAATAAAACTGACCGCTGTGGATGCCATATCAGGTAATCGAGCATCCAGGATTCCAAAAGTATAGTTTTCAGGCAGAGTACTATGGTTGCCAGTCATTTTGATTGTCACATAATTACCAGCATTGTCACTGATTTTAACCGTAATGTATTGGTCTTGATAGCTGTATTCTGTCGTAAAAGTTCCATGGTTGTTAATAAATTTAACAATCTTACCATTGGTTTTGAAGAATACCTTTTTCACCCCATCCACCCAAATTCCAGAACAGTTCACGCAATTTATTTGAGACCCAGAAAAGATCCTCATTACAGCTTGGCAATAACCGATTAGCTCAGCATTCGAGGTTGTTTTTTTGGGGCGTCTGCAAAATTTCTTGAACTGAAGCGTAAGATTCTTTTTGTCATTTAAAATAATGGTAAGATATTCAATACATGAGTTTTTTTTGTATATAGGATCAATTGTTGTTACGGCCAAACAAGAATCCGTCAAAAATAAAACACATAAACTTGTTGTAAAAATTAACTTAATCATTTGGTTACTCCTGTATCATGTGGATTGAAATCCATTTCATCCAATGTCTTATCTAGTAATTCAGTTTGTTGCGTAACATTACCTCGAGCCTTGGTTTGCTCTTTCAGTGCAAGTTCCAGCTGTTTTTCTGCCTTAATTAATTGCTGTCTCCAGAATTCCTTCCACTTTTGGGGCTCCTCTTCAACAAAATGACTTGCGTCCCATTCCTTCTCAAAATTTGCCATTTCTGCCGCCATATCTGCGTCATGCTTGTCCATGCGCGCAATTACAATTAGTAGTACAAATATAAAAACAGGTGCCATGTAGGCGGCAAGTTTGAATAATCCTTGCATGTCTCCACTCCTATTCCATTAAGTTTGTTTTGAATTCCATGTATTTGGCCAATAAATGGAATTCTTCCATGTTACCACCGGAAGAGTAATTACCAAAGGATGCAATCAAGGCGGGTAGGGCACAGGCTGGAAGTTGCTTTTGTGTCCAGCCACCAGGTAGCGCTGGGATAAAGAGCATGTCAGATCGTTGGACACGGTTGCCCATATACACTTTTTGAGTTAGTTGATCTCCCGGAATTCCAGGGCGAGAGAAATCTATAATTATTGCATTGTTTGCAGTAATCTTTGCGACTCCAGAGTCAATAAAGTCTTTCCCTTTTGGCATTATATTAATTACATAATCACAGTCACTTAAATATTCTTTTGTGTCTTCTGTCTGCAGTGGTAGGACAGCAAGTCGTACCGTGTATCGCACATTCACAACCAGGCAGTCGTATCCCTTGCTATGTAAATATTTTTGGAGGTTACCACCTAATTTCCCTCCACCAATTACTGCAATTTTTTCTTTTTGAAGAAAAGAATGATCCTTCTGCTTGGCTATCCAATTAATGGATTCATAAATACTGAAAATGTTACCATAAATAGAGGTGTAAATCGGCGGTTCCATCTTGATATTATGCCGCGTAAATATAGGGCCAAGTTGCCCGGCCAATCCAATTGTACGGGCACCTGTTAATTTACGATACCAATGCATTTGCTGGACAATACTTTCCGCGACGTGTCGATTCTTTTTGAAAGCCAGATCTCTTGGTGCATCAGAAATAACAAAATAGATTCCCAAAGGAAGCCATCCATCCATGATGAGACCTGCTGGTGTTGGCTTTCCGGATAAGTATCGTCGAAAAAATGGAATGTTCGGGCAAAATCCAAGAACTTCTAATTCATCGGTTGGATACACTAGAAAAACAGTTTTGAAGATACCTGTTCTACCAACAATGTTGATCAATACACATAGGGGCCAGCGAAGAATAATGGCACAAAGCAAAAAAATTGATTGCCGAAGATAGGTTATCATGATCCGACCTTTAGTTGTTGTTTGATTTTTTTCAAAAATATTAATTGATGTTGTAGATTTTGAATCAAGGCACCGATATCATAGATTGATTCGGCCAAAAGCTTTTGCCCCATCAGTAGAGCTTCCCCATAGGTATAGCCATAAAACCTGGCTATATCTACTTGATGGTTTTTGCTTAAAAATGATAATTTACGACTAAAAAGCTTGTTTATCGTATTCGCGGAAACGCCTAAATAAATAGCCAGATACTTTTTCGGTAATTTGCTATCGCCTATCTGATTTATCGCAAATTCCAAAAAATACTTAAAAGATATATCTTGCATGATTGCACCTATTGGTTGGTGAGATGAGGTGGGATTATAGTTTTTAGGACATCGTTGCTGGCAGCTGTTACATGCCGCTGGAGGTCCCCATAGTTACGGTATGTTTTTAACTCAACAATTTTGTTATTTTTGTCAAAAATACGGACATCGAGTATTTCGTGGCCTATTGCTGGGGGAGTGTAAACTGTAGATATCAGTATGTATTCTGCGCTAGTATTGTTTTTGAGGTCAATACAGCCAGATTTTCCGAATGCTAGTTCGAACCTAAGTTTGAGGTCCTCTGTTGTTTCCCGGGCGATGCTTAAGGACGTTTGTGGATTGTTACATTTTATGTTTTTTCCGAAATGTTTGTCGTATTGGGATATTGCGCCATTAATTAGCCCGTCGCCAACTTTCTGAGCAATACAGCCAGACAATAGGGTAAAAATAGCCAACGAGATGATGATTTGCTTTTTCATTTTTTGCTCCATGTTAGGGTGATAAGTTTTCAATAAAATCGCGGTAAAGTGCTGTAATCATGGCATTGTTGAAGCCGTCACGCCGATAAATATCCCCGATAATTTTATGTTCTTTCCCGATCCTCTCTGATCCGAACCGTTTTTTGTAGTTTTTCTTCCGTGATTTAGGCAGTTTATTGTAGGTCTGCCAAATTTTATCCCGGTGTTCTTTGTCTTTTTCCAGCTTCTTATTTTTTATTTTGCGTACTTCGTTTTGTTTTTTTACTTCTGCTTTTACTTCGGAAAATTTTATGAAATCATTGCTATGCCCGTTACGTACTAAAGCCTTTAAATATGCTACTGGGAGATCTATAGGCCTGATTTTATTTTTCTTTTTGGCAAATAACATGAAGTCCATTGCTGTTTGTTCTTGCTCCGTAACCGGTTGGTATTGTTCAGAAAAGGCAGCGCTCCATGACTTAACTAAATCTGGATTAACCCAGTCTTTTTTTTGTTTTGAATCGTGCCCGGGAAGCAGATGACAGGTAAGATCTGGGCGATCGTTTATCTGGGGCTCAAAAATGGCGCGTAGCGTTCCCATTTTGAGTTCCAGTGATGAGGGCAATATATAAGTATTGCATTTGCCTGATTTGCGGTTGATTTTAATCAGATTAAAAGTAGATAATTGACTGATAAGACGTGATAAATGGCGTGTGGATGTGCTTGTTAGGCGGGAGAGTTTGTCGAGGCAAATAGTGCAGCTACAGCTATTGCTGCCTGCAGCCTCGATGATCAAGCTTGTCAGTAGCCATTTTGTACACCTTGACAGGCAAGACGCAGCTATGGTATTTAATAATTGATAGGGTTGATCGTTCATTTTTGACCCAGTTTTATTACCGCCACAGAGTTGCACCTCTGATGGCGGTTTTTATTATTATTTGTTTGGTGTGGTCGCCGTTTTACGTGGTCGCCCTCTTTTCCTTTTTTTTTGTATTTGTGGTGTCCCGGATTCAATATATGCTAATAAATCAGCTAGATGTAGCCTTATTGCGCCACCAAATCGCACGACACGTATAGGCGCATAGTTCTGCGGCCAGTGACGGCAGAGCGCCACCAACTGCTAGACATTCCCGTTAATTTAGCCGCATCGTTTACGGTGATCAATTTTTGCTTCAAGTTGTCGCTGCCCATCCAATTACACCTCATATCCATAGTTGCCATAAATATCGTACGTGTGTTTATGTCGTACGTGGCGTTGTATTTGAGCATTTTACCATTATATATCATCCTGTCAACACTTTATAAGTTGTAAGGTGTTGATATTCCTATTAATTCCTAGCAATTCCTAGCAATTCCTATTAATTCCTAGCAATTGATAGCTTTTACAATCAACCGTAAAAACTGAAAATCATACAAGGGCTATTGCGGCTGAAAAACAACAAATGGTACTTAAAGCCTGGAAAATTAAAGACATACCATTGGCAATATATCTTATATGGTATGTGATTTCTTTATGAATCGGATTGATTAAAAATTAAAAAATTAACAGGGATAAAAATATTATGAAGATCGAATATCCTGCGAAAATAACCAAAGAAAAAGATGTTTTCTTGGTGGAATTTAACGATTTGGAAGAAGCGTTTTCTGAAGGGGAAACCCTAGAAGTAGCATTGTTCAACGCTAGTGAGGTTTTAACTCTTTGTTTGGAACATCGTATTGCTGAAAAACAAGATATTCCAAATCCTTCACACGAAAAGGAGGGTGAAAAAGGTGTTTATATGATTGTTCCAGAAACTGGTGTACAGGCATCTTTACTGGTCAAAAAATCCAGAGCTGATAAATCTTTGGCTGAACTTGCCCGATCTTTGGAAACCTCATGGACTTCTGTACAGCGATTGGAGAATCCTATAAATCCCCCTTCATTAAAGATGCTGAATAAAGCAGCGGTGGCATTTGGGAAAAGATTGGTACTAAGTTTTGAATAAATCTTATCCTAATTTTTTAGCCAAGTCTTCTGCTCGAAGATGAGTATATCGTCGCAGCATTTTTATATCTTTATGGCCTGTAATGGCAGCAACTTCCATTACGTTAAGCCTTTTCTCAAAAAATCTACTGGTGGCTTCATGTCGTAAATCATGCAATCGAAGATTCTTAATTTTGGCAGCTTTGCAGCAGCGGCTGAAAGCTTGTTATTTGGGCCATATCGCTTTTTCACACGCTCAGCACACCTTAGTGGTTTTCAAATACCTCTCACTACAGGGCAATCCTGGTCCTTCACGGGCGTAATGCTTTCTGCTGGCTGCCCATCAAATCCCCTACAGATCGCAATCACTAAAATTCTCTAATAAAAAAAGAGAGAATATAAATAAAAGATCTCTCTCAAAAAGAGAGATGCGCGCACGCGCGTAGCAATAATTATTCCAAAATGGTAAGTATTTTCCCCCTTACCCTAATAAATCCGGGACAAAAAAAGATGGGACACTCTTGGGACAATGGAAAATACACCAGATATACCACTTTAGAACACTATAGATATATTTGGGACACTCTTGGGACAATAACGAGGAAAAACCAAGAAAAAACACAAAAAAAGGGCTAAAACAAAAAAAACCCAACAAGCATTGTAACTTGTTGGGTTTACTGTATTAAAAATGGTGCCCGAAGCGAGAATCGAACTCGCACAGTCGTAAGACCGAGGGATTTTAAGTCCCTTGCGTCTACCAGTTCCGCCATTCGGGCATGCACTGCTTTTACCACAGAGCTGATTTGTTTGTCAATTGTCAAAACCTTGTTTCATTAGCTTTGTCAGGTGCATAGTAAAAAAGTTTTGAGTTTTGAGGAGTTAGGTTTTGATATAATTGTTCTTGGGGAAAAAGGGGAGTTCGAAGAGCTGAAGAATTAGATTTCCGTTTGTTATGGCCATGTCACTAGTCAAAAAACTATGGAGGAGTCACGAATAATTTTTGCCATTTCACGTACAGCCTGATCGAGTCCGACATACACTGCACGTGTGATGACAGCATGACCTATTGAGAGTTCTTCTATGGTGTCAAGGGCTGCAATTCTGGCGGTGGTTTGATAATCAAGCCCGTGCCCTGCGTTTACTCGCAGCCCCATTTGATACGCTTCTTCGGCTGCTGATGCAATAAGTTTGTATTCTTTTTCCTGCTCAGCTTCATTTTTTGCATCGCAATAACGTCCAGTATGCAGCTCAACATATGTGGCTCCAATGGCATGGGCGGCTTTTACCTGCTTGGATTCAGGGTCTATAAATAGCGAAACCGGAATGCCCGCTTTATCCATTTTATTGATTGTCTTGGCCAGTTTCTTTTTCTGCCCGCTTACATTCAATCCACCTTCAGTGGTTAATTCTTTTCGTTTTTCAGGAACAAGAGTTACCATATCCGGCTGAATTTTCAGTGCGATGGCTATTATTTCTTTGTTGGCACCCATCTCAAGGTTCATCCGTGTTTTGATGGTTTCCCGTAGTAGATATATATCACGGTCATGAATATGACGTCTGTCCTCACGAAGATGCACAACAATGCCAGCGGCACCTGAAAGTTCACAGATGGCAGCGGCAGTTACTGGATCAGGTTCGGTGACACCACGGGCATTACGAACGGTTGCTACATGATCAACATTAATGGCTAATTGGGGCATCTGACTACTCCTGGAATTTTGTAATTGTTTTATCAGTTTATTTTCAAGATCCCACATTTCAAGGGCTTCTTTTTCAGATCGTTCATGGTTAAAGCCAAGTAAGTGCAGTAAACCATGGGTGATTAACCAGGTGAGACGGTCATGAAGTGATACTTTAAGCTTTTTAGCTTCATTTTGAGCTGTTTCAACTGATATTATAATATCACCTAATTCTTTTACAGGTATGGAACTTAATGGTAAGGAATCTTCAGTGATAGAGTTAAAAGGAAAGGAGAGCACATTCGTCGGTCCCTGTTTTCCTCTGTAATGACTGTTTAACCAGCTGATTTCTTTGTCATCAACAAAGAGAATGGAAACATCATAGTCGGCTACTTTATTTTGGCGCATGAGCCAGAAGGCACGTCTTTGAAGGAGCTTTTTGTTAATTCGGAATTCGTTATTCCCAAGATTAATGGTTAAATGTGCAGTCATGCTCAGTCGCGGTATTTTTTAGAACCTGAATTCTTTTCATAGGCACCAATAATCTTTTGAACCAGGGGATGACGCACTACATCCTGTTTCGAAAAGGAACAAAATTGGAGTCCATTAATTTTTTGAAGAATATGTTTAGCGTGTAGAAGGCCGGATTGTTCGGAACGAGGAAGATCAACCTGGGTTACATCACCTGTGATGACAGACATAGAGTCAAATCCAATCCTTGTAAGGAACATTTTCATCTGCTCTCTGGTGGTATTTTGCGCCTCATCGAGAATAATAAATGCATTGCTCAGGGTACGGCCACGCATAAAGGCAAGGGGTGCAATTTCTATAATGCCTTGTTCAATATAATCGCTGCTTTTCTCTGGCCCCAGCATGTCACTAAGGGCATCATAGAGAGGTCGCAGGTAAGGATTTACTTTCTGGGCAATGTCACCTGGTAAAAAACCTAGTTTTTCGCCTGCCTCAACGGCCGGTCTTGTGAGGATGATTGATCGTACCTGGCCAGTTGTAAGGGCTGAAACTGCCATTGCAACAGCAAGGTAGGTCTTTCCGGTACCAGCTGGTCCAATTCCAAATACTATATCATTGTTGCGAATTGCATCGATATAAGTCTTCTGGTTTTGCGTCTTTGGGGAGATAATACGATTCTGGGCAGTGATATAAACCTTATCCAGAAATATTTTTGAAAGATTGGCGTTTGGAGTGGCTTCAAGGACTCGGAGGCCAAAAGCAAAATCAGAACTGTATACCTTAAAGTCTTTTTGAATCAGATCATAAAATTGTTCAAGAAGGTCAGCAGTGAGCAGGACTTCATGTTCAAGGCCGGTGATATTTACACCGTTACCTCGAACATGAATAGCAACCCCGATATTTTGCTCAACCAGATGGAGGTTACTGTTTAGTTCTCCATACAGGATTCCCGCAAGATTATTATCGGGAAAAGTAAGATCCCTGCTGAGTTGAGTGACTGCCATTTTTATTTGGCCTTTTGGGCGATCTCCTCGTCTATTAATTTCTGAATAGCTGGAAGAGTACGGCTTTTAAGCTTTACACCATTAATAAAAATAGTAGGCGTACCTGTTACGCCGGCTTCTTGAGCATCACGTAAATCTTTAGCCAGCTTTTGTCCGATAACAGGCGACTTCAGATCAGCTTTAAACTTAGTGATATCAAGTTCTAGTTTTGTGGCAATATCAGTAATAGTTTTAGGATCAAGTTTTGGGGAGATTGCAAACAATTCATCATGAAATTCCCAAAATTTTCCCTGTTCACCAGCAGCAAGAGCGGCAAGTGCAGCAGGGGCTGCAAACTTATGAAATTGCAGCGGCATGTTTTTAAAGACAATTTTTACGGTATCAGGATTGTTCTCGAGCACCTGCTCGAGTAGCGGCACAGCTTTGCCGCAATGAGGTCACTCAAAATCCGTGAAGACAGCAAGCGTTACAGGGGCATCGACCTTACCTAAGTATGGTGAGCCCTCAATATTTACACTTACTACAAAATCAACACTCATATCAGTAAAGCTATTGTCACGTTGATTGATAAGAAAGAGTTTTTCTCCACGAGGCGCAATATCTATGGCTGTTACACCTTTATCAACATCGATCTTACCGAGAGGTGATCCATCGGCTTTATAGATTAATACCTGATTTTGACTGGTCAGTATGAATACCTTTTTACCATCCAGTGAGTAGACAATATCTAATGGTTTGTCTGGAAGCTTCCATTTCTTTTCAACCTGTAGCTGGATTTTGTTTGATCCACTTGCATCGGCCGCAGCAAACGCCGAAGAGGATGAAAAGGAAAACATGAGTATGGCACAGGCTGCGAGACACTGTTTGTACTTCATCGGTTCCTCAATTGTTATTTGAACCTTATAGAATGTTTTCTTGTATTTTATAAAGAAAATATTCTGATAAGGTAATTATACTGGCTTACGTACTGATCACCAGCGTTAGATGTATAGAGTGTCAGACTAAAAAGAGTAGTAATTTTGAATCTGACAACCGGGGTAAATAAATTACCTAGAACATGATGAACATAAAGTTATCTTTCTCGATGGAAACAGATAATAGTCTCTGTTAATTTGTTTGGCAAGGTTAGGGCGGTAAATTGAGTTATCCTGAATTTAAAATAAAAAATAAAGCAGGTTTTTTACTATGAATTGAGTATCGGTCTTGACTGTAGCGCTGATGTGAATTATTTACTAACAGATTGTCAAATTCTTCTTTGATGTTTGAAGTGTTATTTGTCTGTAAATGCGAGGGTGGCGGAATTGGTAGACGCACTGGTCTTAGGAACCAGCGCCTTGTGCATGGGGGTTCGAGTCCCCCCTCTCGCACCATGCAGTACAAATGATACTCTTTCAATTCCAGGAAAATACGAATTCTTAAATAAATACAATCTGGTTACCTATTACAGGTCAGAAAAAAATTAATAAAGGACGGAAAGAATGGACATAGTTGTAGAAGATGTCAGTGCGCTTACAAAAAAAATCACCATCACTCTCCCCGAAAAAGGGGTGCAGAAAAAACTTGAAAAAGCCTATGGCAAGCTGCAACGTGAAACTAAAATAAAAGGTTTTCGTCGTGGCAAAGTACCTCGCACAGTTATTGTCAGAAATTATCAGGCGCAGGTACAGGCAGAAATTGGCGAGAAACTTGTACAGGACAGCTACTTTGATGCTATTGAGCAGGAAAAAATTGATCCTGTTGTTCATCCTGATATTTCAGACCCTGTTTTTAATGATGATGGAACATTCACCTATATCGCAAATATTGATATCAGACCAGAATTTGAATTGGGCAAATATAAAGGTATTGAAGTAGAAAAAATTGATAGTGAGGTTAGTGATGTTGCCATTGATGTGGAAATTGAAGAGCTTCGCAGAGAAATGGCACCACTCAAAACCGCTGATCGTGCTGTTGAGACCGGCGATGTGATTGTTGTTGATTTCGAAGGCTTTCATAACGGCAAAGCTATGAAAGAAGTAAAGAACGACAATTATTCAGTTGATGTCGGATCTGGAAAACTAAGTCCTGAATTTGAAGAAAAATTAGTTGGTATGAAGCAGGGAGAGGACGCCAGCCACGAAGTTGATTTTCCTGCTGAGTATGTAAATCCTGTTCTTGCTGGAAAAAATGTCGAATTCCGCGTAAGCGTAAAAGAAGTAAAAGAGCGTGTCCTTCCTGAATTAAACGATGAGTTTGCAAAAGATATAGATGCAAATTTTAAGACTTTTGCAGATCTTACAGCAAATGTTCGTGACACATTACAGAAAGAAAAAGATAAGCGTGCAGAAGGTGATATAACCGACCGCATTATGTTAAAGCTTCTTGAAGGCCATGAATTTGAAGTTCCTGAGCGTCTGGTACGTTTTGAAGTGGAGGAAATGATTAAAAACACTGAGAAACAACTCGAACAGCAGGGGATGAATCTTGAGTCTGCAGGCATAAATCGTGAAGATCTTGCTAAACAAAGTCAGGAAACTGCCGAAAAAAGAGTACGTGGTGATTTTATTCTGAAAAAAATTGCTGACACTGAAGACATAAAAGTAAAAGATGAAGATATGGATCGAGCTTTTCAGCGTATTGGTGATCAATACAATATGCCAATTGCTAAAGTAAAAGAATTCTTCCAGAGTCGTGATGATTTGCTTCCTTTCATGAATGAGATATTAAATGAAAAAATTCTTTCATTCCTCCGAGAGAATGCAAGCTTTGTTGATGCTGCTCCTGCCAAGAAAGAAAAAGCTGCTGAAGAAGTCAAAGAGGTCAAGGAAGAGAGTGCTGATTGAAAATATTCAGCAGAAATACCTGCCTGAAACAAGTGTGTAATGTAACGACTGCATTAGCCTTTAAGGCTTTTGCAGTCGTCTTTATTTGATGGAGAAGAAAATGAATCTTGTACCAATGGTTGTGGAACAAAGCCCTCGTGGAGAACGTTCCTTTGATATCTATTCAAGACTACTGAGGGAAAGAATAATTTTTTTGGGGACTTCAGTTGGCGATGATGTAACAAGTTCGATTGTGGCCCAGCTTCTTTTTCTTGAGGCAGAGGATCCTGATAAGGATATAACCTTTTATATTAATTCACCGGGGGGTTCTGTTACCGCAGGCCTTGCTATTTATGATACCATGCAATATGTGAAGTGCGATATTGCAACCCTTTGCATGGGGCAGGCTGCATCCATGGGGGCGTTATTACTTGCTGCAGGGACTGCAGGTAAACGGTATGCACTGCCAAATTCCCGGATCATGATACACCAGCCAATGGGTGGGTATCAGGGGCAGGCCACGGAGATTGATATCCACGCACAGGAAATTTTACGAATGCGTGATGATTTAAATAAAATTCTTGCCAAACATACCGGTCATACTGTGAAGAAGCTTAAAAACGATACAGATCGTGATAATTTCATGAGCCCGGTAGAGGCAAAAAAATATGGTATAATAGATACTGTGCTTACTAAACGTTTGGATCCTTCAGAGGATGAGTAATATGGATGATTTTGACACAAAAGAACCAAACTGCAATTGCTCGTTCTGCGGAAAAGATCAGGCAGAAGTAGCAAAATTGATTGCTGGCCCGGATGTATATATTTGTGATGAATGTATCGATCTGTGTAATGAAATTGTAAAGGATGAAGAAGCAGCATCTTCTGTAGAAGATGCTGTAATTCAGGGGGCACTCAAGCCAATGGACATAAAGGATCATCTTGATGATTATGTAATTGGCCAGGATTATGCCAAAAAGGTTCTTTCTGTTGCTGTTCACAACCATTATAAGAGAGTTGATGCGCCTGTTTCAGATGATTTGGTTGAACTGCAAAAATCAAATATTATTCTAATCGGACCAACCGGCAGTGGTAAGACTCTTGTCGCTCAGACTCTTGCGAGAGTTCTCAATGTACCTTTTTGTATTGCTGATGCAACAACACTTACTGAAGCCGGGTATGTTGGAGATGACGTTGAAAATATCCTCGTAAATTTACTTCAGGCAGCTGATTATGATATAGATAAAGCAGAACGCGGAATTATCTATATTGACGAGATTGATAAAATTGCCCGAAAATCTGACAGCGCATCTCTTACCCGCGATGTTTCCGGAGAAGGTGTACAGCAGGCACTTTTGAAAATCATTGAAGGTACCATCGCATCAATTCCACCGAAGGGTGGCCGCAAACATCCACAGCAGGATTTGGTGAAGATTGATACCACCAATGTACTGTTTATTTGTGGTGGCGCATTTGTGGGGCTTGACGCCGTTGTTAAAAGACGTAAGGGGACAAAATCCATAGGTTTTGAGGCAAAAGTAGTCAGTGATAAAGAAATGAAACTTGGTGATATTCTTGACAATGTTCAACCTGAAGATCTGTTGAAATTTGGTCTCATCCCAGAGCTTGTCGGACGTCTGCCTGTAATCGCAACCATGCGGGAACTTGAAGAAGAGGACTTGATACGGATTCTGAAAGAACCTAAAAATGCACTTACAAAACAGTATGAACGACTCTTTGACTTTGAGGGGATTCGTTTACGTTTCACTGAAGGTGCCATGATAGCAATTGCCCAGAAAGCATTGAAACGGAAATCAGGTGCAAGGGGACTTCGTTCTGTTATGGAAGAAGCCATGCTTGATGTGATGTACGAATTACCATCTAAGAAAAATGTTCAGGAATGTGTGATAAGTGAGCAGGTTATCAACGATGGTGACTATCCTGTTATTTTATACAGCAATGAACCTGAAAAGAAACGACTGGAAAGTACAGGTTAAAGACTTATACTCTTTTAAAGTGCAGAAAATTTGCTTTAGACCCCCAATTTATGACGGAAAATAAAAATACTATGGATACTAGCCTATACCCGCTTATGTCACTGCGTGACATTGTCATTTTTCCTCATATGGTTGCGCCTCTTGTTGTGGGGAGGAGTAAGTCCATCCATGCTCTTGAAGATGCCATGGAGAAACGCACTGAAATTCTACTCGTTGCCCAGCAAGACTCAAGGATTGATGATCCTGTAGAGAGCGAAATATACAAGGTTGGAACTCTTGCAGTGGTAATGCAGCTGCTTCGTTTGCCGGATGGTACAATTAAAGCCCTTGTTGAAGGAAAAAGAAGGGCTGAAATCGTTTCCTTTTTGCCCCATGAAAAATTTATGCAGGCAGAAGTACGCTTTCTTGACAACACTGATGATGAAGGCGTAGAAGTTGAGGTTTTTGTTCGTAGATTACGCACTCAGTTTGAAAAATTTGCAGACCTTAATCGTAAAATTCCTCGTGAAGTCTTAAAATCTGTAAAGAAAATTGAAAGCGGCGGCAAGCTTGTTGATGTGGTCAGTGCACATTTACCTCTTAGATCGAACGAAAAACAGATTCTTCTTGAGATTGATTCTGTTACGAATCGTATACAAAAAGTACTCGAGTTTATCAGCCGTGAAACAGAACTTGCAGAACTTGAGAAAGATATCAATGCCAGGGTGAAAAAACGTATGGGCAAAACCCAACGCAACTATTTCCTTGGAGAAAAAGTAAAAGTAATTCAGAATGAAATCGGTCAGAATGAAGAAGGTGTCGATGATATAGGTGAACTGGAGCAATCTTTACAGAAGAAAAAGCTTCCTAAGCTTGTTCGCGAAAAAGCAGTGAAAGAGCTGAAAAAACTCCGTAGCATGCCGCCAATGTCTGCCGAAACCACAGTTGTAAGGAATTATATAGATTGCATTCTGACCCTTCCCTGGAATAAGAAATCTCGTGCCAGACTTGATATCAACAAAGCAGAAAAAATACTTGATGAAGATCATTATGGTCTCGAGAAACCCAAGGAACGCATCCTTGAATACCTTGCCGTACAGGCACAGGTGAAAAAACTTCAGGGGCCAATAATTTGTCTTGTGGGTCCACCAGGCGTTGGGAAAACCTCAATTACAAAGTCAATTGCCAGGGCCATGGGAAGAAAATTCACTCGAATTTCACTTGGTGGTGTTCGTGATGAGGCTGAGATAAGAGGACATCGCAGAACATATGTTGGTGCCATGCCGGGGAAGATAATTCAGGCAATGCAAAAGGTTGGAGTAGCTAATCCTGTATTTTGTCTTGATGAAGTGGATAAGATGAGTACTGATTTCAGAGGAGATCCTTCCTCTGCACTTCTTGAGGTTTTGGATCCTGAACAAAATAATTCATTCAACGATCACTATCTTGACCTTGACTATGATCTTTCAGAGATCTTTTTTATCACCACCGCAAATAATTTGGATGGTATTCCATTACCTTTACAGGACAGGATGGAAATTATTCGTCTAAATGGTTACACAGAGGAAGAAAAACAAAAGATTGCTGATGGTTATCTTATTCCAAAGCAGCTTGAAGTAAACGGTTTTAAGCCCGATGATATTCATATCACTGCTGGTGGGGCTCTTGAAATTATAAGGCGTTATACCAGAGAAGCAGGAGTCAGGAATTTTGAGCGAACCATAGCATCTGTTTTTAGAAAGATTGCAAGAGATCGTTTAAAGAAGAAGACAAAAACTAAAAAGTATAAGGTTACAGCCACTGGAGTGAACAAATATCTCGGCACTCCCAGATTCCGTTATGGACTTGCTGAAGAACGCAATGAAGTAGGATTAGTAACGGGTCTTGCCTGGACATCAGTAGGTGGTGAGTTGCTGCAGATTGAGTCCACACTAATGCCTGGCACCGGAAAGATGATTGTTACTGGTAAGCTTGGTGATGTTATGCAGGAATCAGCTCAGGCTGCGCTCAGCTATGTACGTTCCCGTGCAATGCGACTCGGTCTTACACCAGATTTTTATCAGAAACTTGATATCCATATTCATGTTCCTGAAGGTGCTGTTCCAAAAGATGGTCCGTCAGCTGGCGTTACAATGGCTACAGCATTGGTGTCAGCCATTTTAAAGATCCCTGTGAACCATGAGATAGCAATGACAGGAGAAATTACTTTACGGGGCAGGGTACTTCCAATTGGTGGACTAACTGAAAAACTGCTCGCTGCTAAAAGAGGGAACATCAGAACTGTTTTAATCCCAAAAGAAAATGAAAGGAATCTTGCTGACGTACCAGTTAACATTCGAAAGAGTTTGGAAATTCATTGTTTGGGAAATGTCGACGAAGTGTTGGAAAAATCGTTGGTATTAAAAGAAGGTGAAACCCTATTTAAAGATGTTCCGCTTTCCACTGTCTATGGGGATTTTACAGTGTCTTCACATAATAACCCTCATTGACCTTTTTTGCTTGACGGCATAGAGCCTTCTTGGTAAATAGATGTCCACGCTTGATTGAGCGGGCGGTTAGCTCAGCTGGGAGAGCATCGGCCTTACAAGC
>JAUTBQ010178697.1:0-11160 GCA_032361185.1 Lepetodrilus ovalis
ACACACACACACACACACACACACACACACACACACACACACACACACACACACACACACACACACACACACAGCAACAGAATGCATGTCGTTTCGCTTTACCGACTCCCGGATAACATAGCCCTTGTACGTTATGACCATACGAAGTAGGTGATCGGACGGATGAAGACATCAGTTCACTGTATTGTTCAGTCCAGAGGACGGTTCTCTTGTGATGCTCACTTCAGCAGCACATTTATCAACCGTACGACAGGTGATCATCGCCAGGAACTAACCCCCTGTGTTTGTTTAAAGTCTCCCAGATCATGCCCGGGTATGTTTTCACACCTTCCAAACTACACCCGGGTAGGGGATATAGTCTGGGACCTTACACGGAGTACTCGAATAGCATTTACCAATAGTGCTCACCAGACACTTCATGTAATACTCTAGCGATCAAATCAGCTATTAGATCAATGCCAACCTATACGTGCCGTATGTCAGCTTCTGTTCTCAATAAAATTAGTCTGTTGTATTTCCGTATATCTCCTCCTGATCAGCAGGGATTTATTCCCATTGCTATATCTAATCTATCAATAATAGACAGTATTTTATTGTGGGTTGTACACTATTTATTACTTTATCATCTTTATACGGCGTCTAGTTATATAGTCTCTCATTCGAGCTATTATCTAAAATTGCGGCCAGGCAGTCGTTGCATTGGTATGAATTCTTCTAATGTCGGCGGCATGGAAATAGCTGGTAGTATACATACACACCAAAACATTCCATTATCTTGGAAGTTCACACCAGTGTACATGTGTCATAGATGGTTATCTGAGTGTGATTTGTTTTAGAGCAGTACTTAATTATTTGAGAAATCTTCCCGGATTCAGTTGGAGGCATATGTCGAAGGTTACTAATTAGTAGGTGTGACTATCATATGTAATTTCGTTATCACGAAGTGTCACTATGGACTGAAAGTGGGTATGGCTAAAACGTTTAACCACAAAAAGAAAAACGTCAAATTTGGCGAAAACGAAAAATGACGAAAACGGCGAATACAAAATTGGTTGAAACGTCTATTAAATGTACCGCAAGAACATAAATAGTTTATAGGCATAATATCACATATATTTATGTTTTATGCAAACAAAGTACATTCACTTCACATACATAAAATCATGTTTGTACTTCCCAAAACCTTTCCGCCATTGCAACACCACGAGTATATTAAACAGCGATATTCGACCTAAATGTTATTATGAGTTTTGTACTTTTACTGGCGCTTCAGTAGCAAACAGCATGATTAACGATTTCAAGCCGGTCCGAGAAAAATTGAGACTATACGTGCTGAAATCGGATTGAATCGTATCGAATTCCCGAAGTCGTATTGGGGAATTCGATTTAAAAGTGATTTCACTGTGAAACAGCTTAATAATTCAATGTGGTAAGACTAGGTTTATCAGAATTCCTTCATAGATCAGTTGATGCATCAAAGACAAGTTAATTAATGTTCTATAAACATAATTCATATAAAATATGAAATTTGTGATAACTATCAAAAGTTGGATCAGTAAATAACAACAATGTCAACTTGTGGGCGGAAAAATCAAACGTAAGTAGTCTCAGACAGAAATTAGTTTGACCATTATTTAGGTCAACCATCTGTGATAGTATGATTGATATGTGATATACCTACAAATACCTACGTGTATAAAATAAGCGTCATAGATACTAAACTATGCTCGTTGTGTAGAAGTATACCTGAAACAACATTCCATCTGTACAGTTAGTGTGCATTTATAAAACCCATTTAGAAACAATTAAAAGTGTGTGCCCGAAAACTACAGATATACAAACAAAAAATTACAAATGAAAAAATATTCCTTGGTTTAGTAGCTAAACACAATACGTCTCTAAAATAATGTGATAATATGCATTTCCAAATATTATATCTACCGTATTGGAAGTCGAGAAGTACTATTCCCCTGAACATTATTTTATTAACTAAACTCATTGGCGAGGCCCAAGTTCGACAGGTCGGGAATCTGATAATTAACATTGAACACAGTTAAAGGATATATAGAACAAGCACCTCTAGGTCCGATACACTAAATTCGTTTAAAAACATGAATTATAATTGGGTGCCGCTTGTCAATGATTCAGATTGATGTACAAATTGTTCGTCGTGTACACATTATACTGCAGCATGGAGTGTACGGCAGCTAATAACCCTCTCCCTGCTGCAGGCAACGGGAGGTGCCCTAAAGAGCAGTGTCTGTACCTAGTCCATCCGGGAGAGGGTTAAACAATATGAAATAAAATAACAGTAATCTTTTAAAGTAAAACTAATAATAACCAATACGCTATTAAATTTGCATTCCAGATCTGATTCAGGCAACAGGGTATTCTGTTACGACATATCGCGCAATCCATCTCGGAAGTGATACCGTTGGAATTAGAGCTCGGTTTATTTTATACTTGGGCGTGTATTTTATCTATTA
Organism: Lepetodrilus ovalis; assembly: GCA_032361185.1. Classification (NCBI taxonomy): domain Eukaryota; kingdom Metazoa; phylum Mollusca; class Gastropoda; order Lepetellida; family Lepetodrilidae; genus Lepetodrilus; species Lepetodrilus ovalis. The sequence goes on from JAUTBQ010178697.1 coordinate 2,487, forward strand.
GACATTGAGAACATCCTATTAATTTGAGTTTCTCCATAGCGAGGATGAGAAGGTATGTTTATTAGAGCATAGGATGCTATATTACTACAGGCTTTATAAGAAGACTGCATTTACCTCGACATACACTTGAGCTGTAACCTTGTCAAGTGTACCAGCGACTCCCAGGCTACTGACAATGTAAACACTGTAAAAGAATGATGTAACCATAAACAGTTGGAATTTTGACGTTTTCAACATTTCTTTACGTTTTCGCCAATCTCGGCATATATAATGATTGCTATGAAATATCGTTATCTTTATTAAATTGCATGCATTTCCTGCAACAATAATAATAATATCAATCAAATTTCATGTTGGACGTTTCAGTCAATTTTGAACGTTTTGGCTGTTTGGCGTATTGCCGCTTGCATTTCCCAGCAACAACCCGACTGACAGCTGGTACTGTTACAAAGACAACTTAATTCTAATACAAGTGACACAGTCCACTTAACAGCTTTTTAAATTTAGCTGGATGATATTGTTTGAATTCCTTTTTATATTTAATTATGCAAAATATTTAAGTCTTGTGGGAATGTGTCACATTATACATGGTGTAAGATCAATTACTAAGTTCTCACTTGTTAATGTATTTAGTGTTATATTCTATTTTCATTTTGCATGTGTAATGTGTTATCATTGGCTTAAAAGCATATTATCACAGATGGGTGACCTATATAATGGACAAACAAATTTCTTTCTGAGACTACTTACTAAAAAAGTTGTCATTTACAGATGCACTTATTCCCCAAACACTTAATAGTTATCACAATGTTCATATTCTATATGAATTAAGGGTACGGAACATTAGTATCTTGTCTTTGATGTATCAACTGATCTATGAATGAGATACGGATATACAACCGGAGCATACCCAGATACGGGTATTTACACACACACACACACACACACACACACACACACACACACACACACACACACACACACACACACACACACACACACACTCACACACACACACACACACACGTGATGCCAACCACTATTGCAGCACGACATCAGGATGTTTACATGTCCGTGCTAAGCCAAACATTATTACAACGTTTAATATGTAAGAAAATATACTCATATACTCATTATATTGTTACATAGAGGGATGTGTGTATGCACGCCATACCAAGCAATAATGCCACTAAGTTGATTTATTAAAGAGTTATTGGATTAAACATTGCCTATTACTACTACAGGTAAGTCAGCTAATACATAACCACTGGCAGTTATCCAAGGATTTAACAGATATAACTTAATTATAATACATTTACATTTCTACCTCTAGAAAATAAGTTATGCAACATTAATTACGAATAACACAGTATAGTATATACATGCTATTTACAATTTAAAGCATAATCAAAATAACAAACTTTTGCATATTTTTCAAAAATTGTTTCCTAAGTATCTGAAATCACCGCTTATGAATTGTGGATGTCCAAAATGAAAATATATATTATTGAACCGCCCTAGCAATCTAGCATAGCCATGTACCATATTACATACAGTATGTAATTATCTACATGTACAGACAATAGCATGCACTCCTTTGTAAGTCTCAAATTTCAGGCAATAATTGCAACGTGATTCCAAATCTCACCCAATTCCGTTACCTTGGCGCCCAACTTTTTCTATTCTAGTTGTTTATAGCTGACTATTCCCAATGAATAATCTTGTCTCTCGAAGACATCTTCGCTTCGAAATCGCTGGATTAGTGAATCCGGGACGATTAGGGTTTTCTTTTTCCTTTTTTTTGTGTGTGTGTGGAGAATTTAATCATGGATGACGCAGAACTATAGATGTTTTCTGTATTCTACTATGGTATCGTCTTTCTGGACCACAATGATTACCACACTAGGAACTAGGTAGTATGTCTGACTCGTATCCAGGAAATTGGTTTCGAATTTCCGGACATATATAGGTAAACTGATAATATACAGTCTCCATTATTACGGTTTCTCCGCTTACCGGTCAACTCAAAGCAAATACGGATTTTCTACTATATACTACGATGAATGATTGATCCGAAGATCCGGATATTTCGCTTACTTGTCATAATCAAACAAAAAAACGGAGGTGTCCGTTAGAACGGGGTCTGACTGTACTTGATGAAGTTATTACGACACCCACGTACAACGTTTGTATATAATCACCTGATAGCCCCTGATATCATAGATGTGTGCTATATTTCACCACCAAGAGCATAATATTTATACGTGGTCAAATTCTTTCTCACGTTCGTTTTTGGAACGGTCAAATAGGTAGGCCTTTTAAGTGTATGCGTGCGACTCGGTTGATAAGGGTATCATGGCGCTCTCTCAGAGGTGCATTAGCTATCGGCGAAAAGAGTGCTATGGTCTTTTAGTGGATAAGAGAGCTTCGTGAAAGTATACCCAGGATTTCATCTTTACATGTATTTAACGTCATGTATATATATAAATACATACATACACAACATCTCTATAAATTAAGCATACCAATTACATACAATACATCACATTAAAAAAAAATAACAAGTAGATTATTCAAATGTAAATCAAGCCCAGAGATTACGATTTCTTTAGTACGATTTCATGCTAAACTCAAATATTTGTCCATAAATCCCTATATATATAATATATATAATATGCATTGGCTTTTTTTTTATAATGCCATTTACTTTAACACCATGCAACGATAGCCTGATCGAAATACACACTACTTTCGTAACAACAGTGACATCATCGGGTACGCGCAGTCTAGCCTTTAGTCCATTGGTAGTATGGTAAACAATATACAGTATTTGTATAATTCACTATAATTCACAATTGTACTTATAAGCCCCTTATGTTTAAAATTGCCAATTATCTAAAACAAGGCTTATCAATGTTTAAATGATTGTATGTGTATTATTTATTGATATACATGCATATCGTCATTACATATTTATTAATTTACCGGTATACAACATGTACTGGTATGCATTGTATTTAATGTGACTAATGAGAATAAACTAAACTGAACTGAACTGAGTAACTGTACGGAGTGTTGCACTAAGCTGTCGATCCCCGGCTGGTACTAATGACCTAAGAATGATAGCAGACAGTACATCCGAACTAACATGATCATGTCCGGTAAGTAACTTCCGGGAACATCCGTCAAATATATATTTATTTATTTTTAGTAGGCCTAGTTTCGAGGATGGACCTGACTGTCAAGCACGCTATATCGCAGTACAGCACAGGGTATCCTTTCACAAACTCTCTTATCCACTAAGAGATCCCCCTATTTGCAGTGCTAAAGCTATCGGCAAAGAGAGAGCTATGGCCTCTTAGTGGATAAGAGAGCTTCGTGAAATGATACTCAGATCTACAGACAGACCTTGGTTTCCGGTGCGAGGATGAACACGACCACCATGAGCGGGTACGCCAGACAGAACAGGAGGAACGCCACCAGACGTTTTATAACTCCACCTCGTTGCCACGTCCGGGTACCATGGTACCATAGGTGGGTCAGACGCTGCTGGCAGTTAGGGTGGGCTACAAACTGTAACAGAATAGACTAGAAATGTATACCAGTAGCAGCAACTTCGATATAGCATAACTGAAGAAGACATGATATTTTATTGCCGTTTCTAACACTTTAATGTTTGAAGCGGCTGTAAAATATGTCTAATATGACAAAAGCACAAGTAAATCGACGGAAAGTAATAACAATTTCAACATATTGTATTGACAAAAGTTCAAAAGGATTGGACATAAGCGAAAACAATTATCTCATTCCTCTCTTTATTTACAGATTATTATAACATAAATAACACTCAAGTCGCTTTATTGTTAGTTTTATTAATAATGTACATTGAATTAATAACTAGACATGATCATATTACAAATATCGGCTTCCAAAATATTCTACGGATTCAATGAGTATTGATAAATGTATTATTTATATCAGTACCATGCACGCATTCACTGAGTGAGTGTTAAAAGTATTTGATTGTATACCCTTTTCTCTTTGTAGTCCAGTGCTAGCTGTAGTCTAGCTAAAGTCTCGTACTCCTCTACCCGCTCGTCTTCTGTCTTGTTCAATACTAAATCCAGTTCTTCCTGGGTTCGAATCCGATCTAAAAGTCTCACGACATACTCGCTCAGTTGGTCAGCCAATACCTCATACTCCATCTATAAATAAATTCTGCGTTTAATTTCGAAACTTTTCAACGCGTATTTCATATTATACGCATTTATACATACATATACATGTACATACATATTGATACATGCATAGCGTGGCGCTGGTCGAATTCCTTTTATGTGAGAGTAAAAGGAAATGTAATACCAGTAATGGATGAATTAATAGAGCATTTATCAATTCCGTGACAGTTTAATCACTGCTATTCCCAGTGGTGTAATAGGGACACCCACATATATGGTCCATCACGTGACTGACCATTGTAAGCTACTTAACATTAAATCCTGGTTCTCTAAATCTGCTTTCTAGAACCACGGAAACGAACAAAGATCTAGTTTCAAATTAACAAAGAATGAACAGAAGTTGATCCGTCGTAGATGTAACGACGTAGATAAGAGTGTTTAGCAGCTACGCACTGGAAGGCACGACCTCCATAACAGGTCAACAATGTTTAGACGTCGCAAAAGGGTGAAAGATTTCCCCACCGATGTTAAACTCCATAATCGCTCGCATACTCCTCTCCATGTGCAAATAAGAAGGATTCTATCCGACACAACATCTAATGAAAGATGCATCAATGTATATGACTGCCATATTGCCAGCAAGAAGTGATTCGAAATCAGACTCTACCTTGAAATGCTTCTCAATCTTAGCGAGGTACTTGAGTTCCTTCCCAAGCTCAAAGGCGGTCAGAATAGGATCAGCACAAGACAAGGAGATGTAGGCCTCGCTCGCCAGACCAGTGTATGCGTTCAGTCTGTACTTGGCAAGTCGTAACTGGTCGAACTTCATCTTCTGAAAACATTCGTTGCACCCGCAGCCGTATTTGTGCGGCTTCTGGATTCGCCCATCTCTCAGCAACAGCTGGACGATCTCAAACTGGTTCTTCTGAGCCGCCAGCATGAGAGGCGTGATGTCGGGTGAGAACTGCGACTCGGCGTTCGCCTTCTTGTAGAAGCCGTCCTGGTCCCCTAACTTCCTCCTCTCCCGCCACATGTTCAGATAGCGCTTGTGCTTGAGGATGGTCTCGGCAATCTGCACGTGCCCGGCGCTGATGGACTGTAGAACTGCTTCATAAATCTGCTCCTGGTTGGACCGGTTCAAGAGCACCTCGACTACCTAGCAAGAACAGGACATGAATGAACTCAATAAAGTACGGAATGAGCTTTCTATAGGTATACTAAATGATACCTGACAATGATTATATTGATGTTAGGTGATGGTCAACTGATATCAAAATAATAAGGTATTCATAATTTTTCTTTCTTGATTGAACACTATTAAAATGTCACCAGTTGCATGACATTCATCTTCACTGTCTTGGCCATCATTCTCTCATGCATCATAATTATCCTCTGCTATATATTGTATCCAAAGATTTGCAATACAGTAATCACTACATAGACTATGGGCGGTATCCTGTAAACTGCACAGTTTTCCAATTGACAACAAAAACCTTAGTTTTTAACATATTTTGACTACGTTTTCTGTATTTGGTTTAACCCAACTTAATCGAATACATGTCTAAAACTACAGACTAAACCAGTATAAAAAACGTAGTCAAAACATGTCGCAAAGTTAGTGTTTTGCTGACTTAAGTCAATTTTATAAACTAAGCTGTTTATAGGTACTACAATCTGAATTCATTAATATTCATACCTTAACCTTTCAACCATTGCGATGGTTCTTTTTCCAACCATTCTTACCTACACCTACAACTACACCTACAACTACACCTACACCGGCTCCTACACCTACATCTACACATACGCCTACACATACGCCTACACATACACATACGCCTACACCTAAACATACGCCTACACATACGCCTACGCATACGCCTACACATACACATATTCCTACACCGATGCATAGACCTACACATACGCCTACACGTACGCCTACACCTACATATACGCCTATACAAACGTCTACACTACACCACAGAAACAAGCAGTTACACCACTACATACACCGCAAGTTGCATCATCAATTGCACACCATCTACACCACACACCATCACCAACCAATCTGCATCGCTCTAGGTATATCCATCCTTATCTTCTACTACCCGGCCAACCCCTCCCCAGTTTCCCACTTCCATCATTCATATCACAATCATTCACCCGTCGTTCCTGGCCATTTGTCTCTTCACCATTCAAGATACCTTTAGTGTTTCCACTTTTAACTTCCAAACGTCAACATTCCTGAGTATTACGTCACATAATTTGATCATCACGTGATAAATGACACATTTCTCAGCGTCAGTGAAGTGTTAACAAGTTAACGTTAGCACGTTCACGTTAATAATATCACATTATCAACGCAATTGTGTAACGCACTATACGCAGTAATTATTGCGTTTGACCTTGAACATGGGTTTCTGTTTATGCTTCATCTTTTTAATTGAAGCAACTCTGATCTATGACCGCATCATGCAAAATATATTATTAATAGCAATCATAACTCATAATTGCATTACATGTTTCCCCAGGTTATTAGCACAACTCGAACATTTAAATTCAAGGAACACTTTAAATATTGATATGGTAGACACACGTTTTAACATGTGTACACATAAATACACTGTGTTAATCACGAATTAGCAAATACATTTGCGTAAAATAATCTGATAGCACGAAAGCACATATTTGATTTCTACCAGTAATGACAATGCACGCGCCTACAGTGCTAAACGTCAAGGATAAAACTGAAAATGTCGTTATGTGATTGAATTGAACGTATAGTAACTTTGACAAAATACAAACATAAACGTGATTTATGATAATAAACATGTGCTCTGTTCTGGGAGAAGTCACATTGAGGAACTAAAGAAGAATAATTGCACAATACGAATTTACGAGCTCCAATTTGAAAGTAAGAAACATCCTGTACCGATCCTGTTCGATTAACCGACAGAGTATTAGTGGGCGTTGTGCTACATTGTACTAATGGCTGACTGGAAGCCGTTCCATTGATTGGATGGGCGTGTGTCTGTGTTTCGTACACCAGTACTTGCATATCTTCCGGTATTTACCCAGATTTTAACTAAGGAAACATGTTAAACTAACACTGTGAAACTAATGATTACAATTTCCCACGATGTTAGGTCTCATTCAGGTCACATTGTATGCAAATGCTTGGCTGAATATATATTTCATATTCCTAATATGGAACTTTCAGATGCATTTTGCTATTGTAATACCGTCCTTTCTTTCAATATATGTTATGTGATTATATGCTATAGATAAATATACAAAGTCATTTAATAAGCCATGCTCTCCTGACAGGCGATAAGACACATCAGTCTGTGTTATACTATGAAGTGTTGCCGAATTCGGGAGAGAATGGTTGAAAGCAATCATCTTAGAGTCTGATGAAAAGAAATAGTAAACTCCCTATCGTATAAACTTGATGAACTCCCTATCGTATGTGGTAGGCTATCGAAACCGGAGCCTGGTCTGTAATGTCTAATCACTTACATTTGTAGGCACGTAATCGTCGCTTTTCAATCACAAAACAATACATTAAGGTAGTATCCAACACAAAAGAATCCGACATGCCTTTAAATTGTACATACTTCTAGATTAATATAATGTATGAATGTATTGTTTGACGAAGAATGAGCGGTATAAAATAAGTTTAATAGCTGGATTACCAATCCTCATTCATTTCTTTGAATAAATATAATGTTTGAACCACATACCTCCAGATGTTCATTTTTGACAGCCAGGCGGAGAGCGGTTCTGCCCAGAGCGTCAATGCAGTCCGGGTTGAGTTCAGGAACGTCCATGAGCAACCTCTTCACGTTGGGGAGGTCACCGAACTCTGCTGCATGCAGAAACTCTTCCTCTGAGCCGACAAACTGAAAGTAGACACATCCACAGGTGACTCCTTCTTCAGAACACATAGATACACTTCCCAGCTCAGTACCCACAGATACACAGCCCAGTTCAGTACCCACAGATACACCTCCCAGTTCAGTACCCACAGATACACAGTCCAGTTCAGTACCCACAGATACACCTCCCAGTTCATTACCCACAGATACACAGTCCAGTTCAGTACCCACAGATACACAGTCCAGTTCAGTACCCACAGATACACAACCCAGTTCAGTACCCATATATACACCTCCCAGTTCAGTACCCACAGATACACAGTCCAGTTCAGTACCCACAGATACACAACCCAGTTCAGTACCCACAGATACACCTCCCAGTTCAGTACCGACAGATACACAGTTCAGTTCAGTACCCACATATACACAACCCAGTTCAGTACCCACAGATACACAACCCAGTTCAGTACCCACAGACACACCTCCCAGTTCAGTACCCACAGATACACAACCCAGTTCAGTACCCACAGATACACCTCCCAGTTCAGTACCCACAGATACACCTCCCAGTTCAGTACCCACAGATACACAGTCCAGTTCAGTACCCACAGATAC
>JAUTBQ010178708.1:0-11160 GCA_032361185.1 Lepetodrilus ovalis
GGTCCACATCTGACCCAGCCTTATATCCGAATCCGCTCTGTATCGAACAGCCTTATATCGAGAGGGCACTGTATTTGTAGCGCTGAATGTTGCAGTAAAGCACCAGCTGATATTTAGACCAAGGATAATAACTGCATTGCTATATCATGATCGTGTCAGAACCATGTAACTTTCGCTCCTGGGACAGGCCTTGGTGTGTTGGTTGTGATGAGGACGTCAGGGTCAGGCATATCTTGTTTAATTGTGTGGACTTTTCAGACGAGCACCAGAGGTATTAATCCTCGCCAAACCTTAAACATCTATTTACTGAGGTCCCTGGTCAACAAATTATATATTGTCCAAAAGTAATCTGTCTTTATGAAAAGTTTAAAATTATTTGTCAACTGCATCAAACTACTAATTCATATACATAATTTAACCATTTGTCTAGCTTTATTATATGCACAATTTTAACTACATTTTTTGGCATATTGTTCATACTTCTTCAGTTTTAATTCTTATAGTTAAATAATTACTGTTTAATCATCGCAAATGGGTTAAAGATTCCTGCAGCGATGTTATACTCCATAGTCACGCACTCACTCTGAAGTCCAACATTCTACCTTTGCACTAGTCAGCTTCGTGGCGTAGTGGTTAGAGCGTCTGCCCAGAGTGTGGAAGGTCGCGGGTTCGATCCCCGGTCGCGTCATACCAAAAGATGTTAAAAGAGGGTACTTGTTGTTCCCCTGCTTGGTGCTCAGCATTAAAGGGGCAAAGCAAGGACTGGCCAGCTCGGAGTCAGTATACTGTGTTCTATCTGCGGCGTGATATTCTAAGCTAACTAGCCCTATAGAAACTGGTGGAAATCCAGCCTAGTCAAGCAGTACATATGCATGCAAGTCATGATATTAGTGAAAGAATCTAGAAAGTGGCTTTAACCTCAAATCAACCAACCTTTGCACTACTAACCAACCACTACCATCACTCGCAGACCTACTGCTCCCCAAAACCACCCCCAGATGCACCGCAGATTCAGATAAAACACGGGGTCAGACGTGGATCCCATTTTTACTTTCGTTATTTCCCTGTAATATCGTATAAGGCGGGTACTATGCAGGGGGTATGTCATGGACCCCAACTTCAGCATTATATCGAGGGGACAGTGTATCCCTAACACTTCCATAACAAATTTATCTCCAATACCTCCCTTACATTAATATCTCCAACACTTCCCTAAAATAATAATAATAATAATAATAATGGCCATTTATACCGTGCCATACCCACCCACAGATGCATGCTCATAGTGCTAAATATATACCTCCATAAAATATATACCTCAATAAAATACATACCTCTAGCACGTCCCTAAAATAAATACCTCCCAAAAATACATACCTCCAACACGTCGTTAAAATACATACCTCTAATATCTCCCTAAAATAAATACCTCTAAAACCCCCTTACATTCATACCTCCAACACCTCCCTAAAATACATACCTCCAACACCTCCCTAAAATACAGAGTCTTGATTGATTGCATTGTGGCTGTGTCTTCACCTGTCTTGGGGTGGAGGATCTGATAAAACAGCATTATGGTCAGCATCATTGTCAGTACAAGACACAACAAAGCGTAATGAACCATCACCAGACTTGGCCAGGCCTAATTGGAGCCCTGTGGTGCCATTCTCCAATACAATAAACAAAAAGAAAAACAATCAAAAATACAAAAGTATTGGCCAAATAAATTATTTCTTGGATTCATGTTCTAATAAATAAATCTATTGTCAATCCGACAATCTGATTGGTCCACGTCACCCCAAATCATTGATGAACTAAATTTTCTTAGATGGCATTGTTGTGTCACGTATACATGACGTCATCTATACTTGACGTCAGCAACAGATTGTTGAAAATATTCATGTGCTGCTCCTAGAATATTGACTAAATATATTGATGTGCAAACTTGTGTATGAACCATTTTGTGGCTTAATACAGTTTGCATATCGGTTTTTATGTTCATACCTTGATGAATGTAATAAAAATTACAGTCAATCGTTAAATGAAATATGAGAATAAAGACTTGAATGACTCAGATGAGATATACACTTAGTCCTATCACAGATCTTCCATGATGAAACATACACATAAGCTATGTTTACACTGAAACCACTTTCAAAAGAAATTCCCCAATCGACTTCGGGAATTTGATTTGATTCATTCCATTTTCAGTACGTACATTCTCACTGACATCGTCCTCATGCCGTTTGCTACTGAAGCAGACGTAAAAGTACAAAAACTGGTTTGAAAGTAGCCGTTTCAAACCGGTTTAAGATGTGAGTGTCCCTATCACAGATTTCCCATGATAAGACATACAATTAGTCCTATTACAGATCTCCCATGATGCATCGCTAACCTTCTTGTACTCGTCCAGGAAGTCCCGAGCTAGAGTTACTGATTGTCTCCCCTTTGTTGTTGTGTATGATGCCCTAGCAACCTGTAACATATTTCAACCACAAGTCAGTTCACAGGCATGTTTTACCACATGCATACATCAATAATCATGAAAAAAATCTCTATTAAAGGGAGATAACAATAGCAGTGTGCCTGACCTTCAAATCTGTGTGGAAGAAATCCTCTGCCGGTGTTGTAGGGGACATGTTTGGGGCCACCTCCTTCAGCTGCAAGTAATGTCAACATTGTAGTCAGTGTCCATACATGTCAACATTATTACATAAATGCAGTGAAATACCACGTTTTAGGAGTGGAAATAACAGGTGTTAAATAACACTTGCCGGGACTACTTTTGGTCTTGGAGAAAAGCTTTATGAATTTGAGCTTTACGTCGCAGTGGGAATCTCACGCATAGGCGATGGAACTGGACATTAATATGGATGTGTCTGCGTATAGGCAACTATGTGCCTGATAGGAACATATTCATTATTTTTTGTAATGGGGTTTATATAGTCGCTTTCTAGAATCTTACACTAAAATCACGACTTGTAGCAATGAATGTTGCAGTAAACCTGCGAGCACCGGCTGGTACTGACAGACCAAGGATGATAACTGTAGTGCCACTCTACAGACTGCATCCTTTATCAATATCACGTCATAAATGTAACTTCCGTGAACATTGATGCCGGGCTCCCATGGGGAGGGATTTGAACTCTGGACATTTGGCTCTGAAGTCCAACTTTCTACCACTGCCAGATTTGTGAACAAAATCTTGAGTTAACCATGAGTTTGTCCTCAAAGATGTTTCATAATCTCGGGACCAATGCATCCTATCAATATCGCATCAGAAACTCGGTACCTTTTGCTCCGGCGTCAGAAACTCGGTACCTTTTGCTCCGAAGTCCAACGTTCTACCACTGCGCTACATACCGCCCCCAGGAACATATTCACCATACGTATTGCCACTAACCATGAATTGTACACATGATACATGACTGGGGTGTGGTGTGACAAAATACAGCCTGGCTATTGCACGTCATACATTGAAGTAGTGTACACACACCTTCAAAACAAATAAACCCACGAAGAATATGGCCACGATGTTGACGATGGTGAGCAGGAGGCTGATGCAGCCCAGTATCGCGGCCTCCGTCGCCATGGAGCAGGAGTAGGCTGGCGTGTAGGCGTTGCCTAGGAACGGTGGACATTCCAGTCCTCGAGGCATCATCGGATCAGTGACATTCGTTGAATTCAATGGAATGACAATATACTGTAGAAAGAAAAAACATCCACATTATATGCTGAAGGTTATGTAACGAAACTGTTGAAGAAAATTAGATTTAGAAATATTTTAAATGAATGGTAGTGATTGGTGTTATTACCAGACCTGTGAGAGTTCCTCAGTTATGGTGTCTGGGGGTTTGGCAGCGGCAGTAACAGCTAGGGCCCACAGCATCCCCTGACAACATGCCAAACACTTGAAACAGTACCAGAGAGTATTCTACAACAGTTCATTGGCTACAGTGTCAAAGGCTTGTAAGTACCTTATGAGCAACTTACAAGCTATATGCTCATTGAACGGGCAAGTGCAAATCTGTTTACCGTACTAAGCAGCTTGCAAGCCCTTTTGAAAGATGATTTCTTTGCTGACAAAGATGACGGATGATTTGCCGAGGTTTGAGGTAAATAAACAAGTACGGGTATGTCATATCAATTATTAAAGTTAGGAGCTCCCAAAGGTATGATGTTGTTGTGAAACGGGAGCCAGATCTACAGCAAGCACAAACTAAATTCTCTGTAGTGACATCAACAACAGTGGTGAAAGGGTATGACGTCACATCACGTCACATTGCTTACTCAGCGAAACCGTTCATGATCACACATACGCCGCTTAGTATGCTGGGTATCCTTTCACGAAACTTTCTTTACTAAGAGACTGGTAGCGTTCTCTTAGTAACTTCTTAGCAGTGTATTAGCTATCGGCAAAGTGAAAGGATACCCTGGCTTACACAAACCTTTGACAGAATTAACACAACACATAGCCATGTGCATCAAGGTGCCAAGTGTACCTCATTGCACTCCTAATGTCTACTGACAACTCTTACTGGGTCCAAGTGTGGTACCTAAACTCTAACCATCATGTTAGTACATAACAGGGAAAACAACGTTATCATCTATTCCCTACTATTCAAGCATCTGTATCTCCACCATTGTTAATAATAAATTGTAATAATTATTTTTTATTGTTATTAATTACTTTGTACTGCCGATAATTGATTTATTTCAATAATTAAGTTCTATTGTTTGTCATTAACTTGTTTTGCCAATGATTAATTTCTCTGTGAATAATTCATTTGTCTTACAGCATTAACGGCTGGCGGCAGGAGAGAGGCTGAGATTGCCACGCCCACCAGGGAGCCGATGTTGCCCCCTAGGATTGACAGAGCCACGCCCGCTCCGGAGGGGATCGCGATCAGTAGACCAACGATCAGACTACGCCAGACACCCCTACAATGAACACGTAGATATTGTCATCCGCTACTAGTGTCTAAAACACATGGTATAACAGTGGCATTATAACACAATACAATATCATCATCAACATTATTAGTGTTTGTCAATGAAATCTTACTTGTAACTAAAGATTGCAAATTTCTAGGATGCAAGAGATAATGAATGACCTGTTACCATGGTTACACACCTTGACGACATCTCGGTTGTCGGCCAGGAGTCGGAGTTGCCCAGTACCTGACCATGCACCCCAAGTACTCCATAGATACACCCAGCAACCAGACCTGACAGTTATATTGATGTATTTACAATTAGACTAATTGTAGTATTTACCATGAGATGAGTTGTAGTATTTACCATGAGATAGATTGTAGTAGTATTTACCATGAGATAGATTGTAGTATTTACCATGAGATATATTGCAGTATTTACCATCAGACAAATGGTTGTATTACAATGAGATTAATAGTAGTAAGTATTTACTATGAGATCATTGTTGAGTTTATTATAAGACTAATTGTTGTATTTAGCATGAGATACATTGTAGTATTTACCATGAGATTACTTGTAGTATTCACCGTGAGATTAATTGTTGTTTTTGCCATAAGATTAATTGTAGTATTTACCATAAAACTAATTGTAGTATTTACCAAATACCAGACAGATGCCAAGTCCAGTTAGCTCTGATTTGAGGCCAGTCTTCCACAATTCTTCGTTTTTCACAACTGCGCCAAATATCACAGCCAATATTGGCCCCTGTCATGACAAGAAACTTGTTAGTCAAAGTACAAAATGCAAGGCTTTGTCAAGCATAGTACTTACGCCAAATACAGGCTATTGACATTACATAGAGACACAAGGGTAACAATCTGGGGCAGTGTAGAGAGAATACTAAATGAGCTTCCGTGTGATACCATTTTTATTAAACGAGTGACTAGTTTTGGTATCCAACGAGCGAAAACGAGTTAGATACCAAAACTATTCACAAGTTTAATAAAAATGGCATCACATGGAAGCGTGTTTAGAATTTTATTTATTACACTACAACCGTGACATGGAAATGTGTTGTTCACATATGACCGCAATGGAAGTTTAGCCTGCCATTTTTGTACAAACATGCACATGAATACGTGCTACGTAACCAGTGATAAGGCTTGACTGCATAACCGTGTTCATGAATGCTTCCCAAATAAATATTCCCATCATGTTGTGCATGTACATGGTTTCTATGTTTATTTACCGATAAATAGCTGTTTTGGCACGAGGGCATACATCTGATACGAAATGGAAGCTCGGTTAGTATCCTATTTCTTACCCAAAGTATCTTTTATGTAGTTTTCGTCAAAAATACATATTTTGATCAAACTTGCTAATATTTGTGACGTATACTCTGTGACGTCACAATGCACCTACGACGTCAATTCATTGTCTGCATTGTTATGTAGCGAGGTTAGAGTTGATTATCAGCCAAATCACATTATAGAAAAGTGTGTCAAGTGCTACTGACCGTACGGTTCGTATCAATATATTACGAACCGGCATATGCTTGCCCTTATGGGTAAGAAATAGGAATAATGTACTTACCATGAGAGGTGATATAAGTAATGTACTTACCATGAGAGGTGACATAAGTAATTTACTTATCATGAGAGGTGATATAAGTAATGTACTTACCATGAGAGGTGATATAAGTAATGTACATACCATGAGAGGTGATATAAGTAATGTACATACCATGAGAGGTGACATAAGTAATGTACATACCATGAGAGGTGATATAAGTAATGTACATACCATGAGGTGATATAAATAATGTACTTACCATGAGAGGTGATATAAGCATACTGGCCACCAGAATCACAGAGCTGTTCTCTCCCAGACCCAGGGCGGCAATCCAGCTGTGTAGTAGGCAATACAGTTATACAGTTGTGGGCAATACAATAAGTAGGCTGTACAACAGTAAGCTATTCATATGTGTTATACAGGAAATACTTGGGTAGGCTCATTGTAGTGCAACAGTTCCTGATTTATGGAAGCAATTGCACTAAATAAATATTATTATTATTATCATTATAATAAATTATTATTATTATTAATATCATTAGAAGCTATGTTGCAAAAATAATATTCATCACAAATAACTATCGCTGTGGTGTGGGGATGCTAGGAATGGATCCCAGTGTTATAGACATGCTATACAACTCACCTGGCCAGGAATATGAACATGACATAATCAAACGTCAGCCGCGCATTTGAATTCACCGACTCCACAACCTATAAGGAAAGACGATATCTTGTTGTATTGCAAGTAAGAAAATTAATTAACCAATTTAAATGTTGTGAAAAACAAAAATAGTACACTGATTAACATTTTTTGTATTTGTTTGCAAACCACTACATTTTAAGCAATGAACTTTTCATATAACAGAAATCAAGTGCAAGTACCTGTCTGAGCCCACACCACACCTGCTGACAACCTACATCACCTACAAACATGTTCTCGCTGAGAAGCCCACAATTACTAAATGTTTTATTATTACCTGCTGCACGACCAGCCTAGACTTGATCGACTTCTTGAATTCATGATCTTTGTCATCCTTAGATACATGATTCCTGAACAATGAAAGAACACAATGTCAGATAAGCGATGATATGGTAAACATTTGGTGATTAAAACCACAAGTTCCATTTCAGTTTCCCAGCTTTTAATGACATTATAGCAGCTTGGTTATATATGATTTGTGATTGTTTCTAGATGTTTCTTAGGTGGCGAACTTTGAGCCGGTCATCCCGTTATTCCTCTACTCATTCCTGGTGATCCCCCCATGTTCTACGTCATCAGCCAATTTGGAACTACGTCACAGTCTGGTTAGCAATATCCAATCAGTAATATTGTATATACAGCCCTTCGCAGATCCACAATACAGATTTTACATTCTCTCCAGTAATACTTCAGTCGCTACCCTTCAGCCATCTACATGTATAATTCTATAGTTAATGCATGAGGTTCTAACCTCTAATCACTGACCAGCTCAGTTAAGCTATCCATATTCATTATAACAATAGTTCTGTCGCATCCTTCTCCAGCACGAACTCGCAATATCTAGGTTATTTGTGTTAAATAGTATACAGGTGCATTTACAAATCATGCACAATCATGTTGTTAGCATATATCAGGCATGGCAACAGAAAAATCTGATTTCAGCGGAAAAAAAGCTACATACAGGGCAAATAAATTGACCCCTTGACAGATAAACCAGCGGATTTCTGCCGAAAATTGCCCTGTCTGACATATACATGTGACATGTGACATATACATGCGACACATGACATATACATGCGACATGTGACGTATACGTCGACACTGACCCCAAGTCCTCCTCATCGTCGGTGTGGCTGTCTGGGGATGGGTTCTCCTCGTATCTCACGTGGATGGAGGTCGGGAAGACGCTGCACACAGAAGAGGAAGTACATCTCAATGTAGTATCCATGACAACAGATGGCATCATTTGAATTTGTTAGCGTCGATCAAGTAACTGGGAGAGATAGTGGATAAGTCAGTGAATCGATGGTATTGCGATAGTGAGAATTACTCTCACGATACTATCACAATTTGACAAACATATCGTGTTAGTATCACGATAGTACTTGAGTATGCATCTAGTGAATGTTAAAGACATGATAGTAGCTATAAACTGTTAATTAATTAAGACGTGTTTAGGTATATATTAGAGAGAGAGAGAGAGAGAGAGAGAGAGAGAGTTCAGGGTGGCAGTTTTAATAAAATGGCTGCGCCCACGAATCAAAGGTTCACGGATATCTTTTACATTGGTTTGTTATATATTTCTTAATTATTTGAAATTCATGGACCCGAAAAAAAGAAAGAATTGAAATGTGTTTCATCATTTCAGTTCAGTTCGGAGAGTA
This sequence comes from Lepetodrilus ovalis, assembly GCA_032361185.1. Taxonomy (NCBI): domain Eukaryota; kingdom Metazoa; phylum Mollusca; class Gastropoda; order Lepetellida; family Lepetodrilidae; genus Lepetodrilus; species Lepetodrilus ovalis. Next base: position 8,872 of record JAUTBQ010178708.1, read on the forward strand.
CGGACTGGTTCTTTCGGTATGCCGAGTACCAGTATACAGCCCTAGTGTCAGCATACCTCAGTGTGGTGTTCTTCCGTCTGCCGATGTCTATTTTAGACAGTTCAGTAATTATTTCCTCACAGCGCAAACCAGACTCCTCCACAAATGAAACCTAGAATAATAATCAGACAAACTTGTGCATGAAATGAAATTGAGAAGAACTATGCCTTTAACAACTTGTAATCAACTCAGATCAGTGGCAACAGGTTTGATGCAGGCCAAATATAATACACATGAGTGACTGAGTGACTGAGTGAGTGAGTGAATTATTGTTTGACATCACGGCAGGAATCTATCACCCATACACTGATACATGGTGATAATACATAGGAAGTTCACTTGACAGATAGAAGTAGGCTTTCTAAAATATGGTCCCGTTCGTTTACCATCTCCATAGCAACATAATGCTGTCTCACCTGTATGGCGAGATTGTCACGTGACGTCATCCACACGTGCTTGTCTATGTGTAGCTCCTCCAGCTTCTTCTCCAGACGCTGAAAACTTTAATGAAATTATTAACAGGAATGGCTGAAAACTTCAATGAAATTATTGATAGTGAGTGAGTGATTATGGAGTTTAACATCAACGTGGGAATTTTCACCTATTTGCGACGATAAAACATTAATTATTTAACTATAAGTTTTACAAATGAAGAAGCATGAAAAACATGCAAAATATTACGATTAAGCTAGATGAAAAAAAAACATGCAAAAAGTTACGATTAAGCTAGATGAATGGTGAAATTAAGTATATGATGTAGTAGTTTGATCTAGAAATTATCGAATTATCGACAGGAATGGTTGAAAACTTCAATGAAATTATTTACAGGAATAGCTGAAAACTTTAATGAAATTATTAACAGGAATGGCTGAAAACTTCAATGAAATTATTGATATGGAGTTTAACGTCACCGCGGGAATCTTTCACCCATTTGCGACGATAAAACAGTAATTATTTAACTATATGTTTTACTAATGAAGAAGCATGAAAAACATGCAAAATGTTACGATTACGTAAGCTAGATGAAAAAACATGCAAAAAGTTACGATTAAGCTAGATGAACGGTGAAATTAAGTATATGATGTAGTAGTTTGATCCAGAAATTATTGAATTATCGACAGGAATGGTTGAAAACTTCAATGAAATTATTGACAGGAATAGCTGAAAACTTCAAACAAATTATTGACAGGAATGGCTGAAAACTTCAATGAAATATATTTACAGGAATGGCTGGAAACTTCAATGAAATATATTGACAGGAATTGTTGAAAACTTCAATGAAATTATTGACAGGAATGGCTGGAAACGTTTTTCATGTAAAGTGTACAGTGGGTACGATAGCAAGCACTGAATGTACAACAGAATAATCCTATGTATACTGGCAACATTAAGAAAGGAGTCGTGTTGATACAGGCAGATTCAGTTGTGTTGTGTGGATGATCAAAGGAGTGAGATAACAATGTGTACATACCTCTGAGAGCGGCACGTGTTTGTAGAAGTATTCATGATCTGCGGCCTCACCATCCTTTCCATCATCTACAGCATCGTTACTTGTCAGACCCGCGACATCATTGCTACCGTCGTTGTTGACATTGACATCATCGGTGACATCGCTCTGGTCATGACTGTTCTCACCAGTCTCCTTGCTCTTCTTCTCAGTAGTACTTTCTGATTTTTCCACATCAGTCTCAATCATCGGTATGTCTTCCTTTGCTGCTTGTTCACTTGTTGTATCATTGTATGTACCACTTGTACCAGTGTCAGGTATTCCTTCCACTTTACCCTCATCTTCAGCAATACCTTTAGAATATGGACATTATTAAATATTCATATATAATATGGAGAGAAAAAGCCAATAATTCTTCATGACATTGGTTAAATTGAATATCTTCATCTTCTAATCAAATTTAATAATCATATGAACTCCAAATGACGAAATGTAGTCAGATTTGATATACAATCAGTTGGTTGTACGTGATAGATAATAATAATAGTGGTTTGAAATACAATGTAAAACTAGCAGTTATTTGTGCAATGTAATACTAGCAGTTATTTATACAATGCATTATACCACTCTTCCGGTCTCGTTGCCATGATTTCTTTTGTTCTAAGTGTACTTGTATATCCGGATACACATACACTTTCTCAGAGAAGGCAATATCAGAAATGAACCTACACTTTTTCAAATGAACGAATTAGTTCATTTCGGAGAAAGTGTACTTATATCAGAAATACAAGTACACTTTCCCT
>JAUTBQ010178719.1:0-11160 GCA_032361185.1 Lepetodrilus ovalis
TCTGAAAAAAATAACACATGTCGGGGAAAGATTGTTCTTTCAGAATATGTAATAACCCCGATAGTGACCATTTTTCCTTATGCAAGTATGATCTTGCCCCTTTAAGTTATAAGCTGGTACTCTCTCTTTTGTTTGTATTTAATATGCTTGATACATATGGTCATTTCAAATATGGTAGCGACATGTATATTATAATGTTAATGTTTTCTGCCGTTTCATCCCTATTTAGTTTTGTGGGGAGCGACATTAATATAGATTGTTAGCATCCTGTCTGTCAATGATTTATGTATATTATTGTATTGTTAAATGTCTTGTGTGTATTTCCTGTCATGAGAATAAATATTGTTTAAATCAATAGAGATCTATTGCATATGATCTCCCCAAATAATCCTCAAATTTAAGGTACACATTCATCATATTGAAATGTGATAATCGCTGAAAGGAAACATTAGAAAATATTAATGTTTTTAATTAGTAATAATAATAATTTCATGGGCACTATGAACACAAGATAAAAAATATAATTGCAAAAGCTATCTTTTCAAATATTAGCCAGTCTATCAACCTAGAAAAATTATTTTCTTAACTGACAACATTTATCAACATTTTGACGTCGTTAATACCAACGTGTAATGCTATTCTGGTGATTATTGTTAAGCTAATGACATATGACATGTGGCATGTAATTGACAGCTAAAGGCTAGACTCATTACACCTTGTTGATTATTTCAGCATTATGATCATAAGACTTTGTGTCCAATGCGTTACATGTACTACAAATTAACCCTTTGTCGTGAATATGAAACTAACGATGTGAACGCAGAAATGAGCATGTGTCTTTGAACTGCTGCAGTTAGTTTGGATATCATAATAGTGAATGCCATTTAGAATCATGTGCGCTTTGATTTCTTGATACAGAAACCGAGGTCAATGTTAAATTTATAACCATGTATTCCCATTTTACAGAGATTTTGGATTTCCGACATTTTTATCGAACGGCAAGTTATACAATGACCCTAGAACGGCAAATGATACAATGACCCCAAAACAATCATGGCCAACTACTTTTTAATCTAAATGTAAGCAATATTAGTCTTTCTATTTCAAATGATTTAGTACCTGTAGTCATAGATGTGGTCATAGAAGGAAAACTTGCAATTATGCAATAAATGAAGAAAAGTTGCAATATCTTGTAAAGATAGGGGTTGTCTATATTTAAATACTCAAAATACCAATTTCTCAGCAACTTGTGCTAAGCTGACATGGTACTACAACTGGTACAGCTTAAGACTGATGAGAAATATTAACTATGCCAGGAAACCATGCTCCCCAGTTATTCGGAACATGACTAACATGTACGTTTGAGATTTGACTAAGTTAGTGTAAAACTACCCACCCTTGGGAGGGCCTTCCTTCACTGGTGTCTGACATTGGAGACTGATCCCTCAGGAACAATCTGTCTTCTCTCATTTACCAGACAGTAATGCACAAAAATTACTGGAAATGTTCAATTTGGGAATAAAAAGTACCACAGGGTAATTGTATCTTTTAAAACAAAATTTTATTCTAATGTACGATATTGAAACATATCTGGTTATCACCAAGAGGCAAAGTGAAGTAATAGAAGGAAAGGGAATCATAGGCAATCTGATACTAGTTGAGTTTTCAGGTCATATGTATTATGAAATCCATATACTGGTAATCAAATAGCTGGCAATTGAATAATCCTCTTAACTTTTAACTAAACCTATATGTACTTTTTTATTTATGTAAATAATATCTAACTTGTAGCATATACCATACTGCATTAGATTTATGTGAAGAAAATTAATAACAAATAGAAAATAGAAGATTATTAGCATATTATACAATACTAATGTATTACATTTCATAATGCTTTAGTACTAAAACAATCTTAAAAATAAAAATAAAACTCCAGGTAGTACAGTTTTAATATTGATATTGTAGTATTAATATTGATTAAATAGCAAATTACTTTGACAAACCAGCAAAACGTGTCATGAACTGAATCTTACTGTGTACTGAATGTAAATGCTAAAAGACAAAAAATAATAGATTATGATATCTAGATTTGTTTAGGGAGATCAGAGAGGAGGCTGATAAGGAATAGGAGTCAAATTACATACAACAAAAGGTATCCAGAATGTGGGAACATCATCAGTTAATATACTAGTACGGTATGCATCTTGGTTTGGTATTGATCTGGGTATCCTTTCACAAAGCTCTCTTATCCACTAAGAGACCATAGTGCTCTCTTTGTCGTAATGCACTGCAAAGCAAGTGTTATGGTCTCTTAGTGAATAAGAAAGCTTCATGAAAGGATACCCTGGGTTATAACTTGACTAGATTGGTACCGGGTAGGATATGGAATGAGTGAAATAGTGGATGGGTAGAATGGATGGTGATCAAGATGTTTATTGAATATATGTTTTAGTGTATTCGTCTTGTTAAGCATTGATAATTCTTCCAACGATACCATTATTATCCAACACATGTAGACCTACATAGAAAACTGTAGAAAATCGGAAGAATGTTACATAGATATATTATTCAATATGAATATAAAAAAAAAGGGTGTAGAAAAGTTCAGTACACGTTTCTAAATCCGTTGAAATACAGATCAGCATGAATTTGTAGCTTGAAGTTTTTTAAAAGAGTTTTCAATCCTTTAACAAGGCTAGGAACGGTGTTCGCGCCTCGCGAGAATTTCCTTTAACTCGAGACCAAGAGTACAGGCATGAGCTAGGCAATTTCCTCGAGCTCGAAGCAGGGCCATGCTGGCTTATTGACATTACGTAAGTGCTTCCCACCAGAACACGGAGTAGCAACGTGGAAAGAAATAAGTGTGGTTCGATTTGACATACTCGCTGTTCGATAGCCCTGTACATTAGCTACCTCCATGTCGAAGCCAGGCAATTTATGTGCAGTGTGCATATTGCAGCTCATAGCGTTTCTAACTGTGGCACTGAAAACCCTATTGCTCATCAGAGAATTTTGTCAGTCCTCTCTCCAGCCCTCCCCCTCCCCCAGCCCCTCCCCCATCCCCTCCCTCTGAAAACCTCTGTAGAGGGGCTCTACAGGGGGTTGACAAATGTCAGAGTGATAATTTGCACACATGTCCAAATTACGTAAAAAATGGTGGAAGCTTTATAAAACGGAACTAAATGTGAGAACTACTGTAGCTCGTGTTTAAATGGGCCAAGACTAATATATTCTTCATTTTTTTTTCACTTTAAGAAGCTAATGTCCGTGCTTTCAGAAACTTATTTATATTGACAATGTTAATAAAGTGTTTAGGCTTTACGTATGATCAGATTCATAATATTCACAAGAAATTTCTGAGATTAAACTCTTTCTCAATATGCAAATTTGATCAGTTGATTGTGCGTTGTCTTCAGACAGGTAGAAACAACTGTAAAATATTTAATGCCTGATATGTCTTTAGTTCTGAAAACTAGTTTGGTCAGGACTTGAGACAATATGGTTGTATTTACTATTTTTTACAGGAATCACAATCAAGCTGGTTGGAAGTGGACAATATAAAGACTTGTTACTTTGTCAATAAGCTGAATTACCAGAGGGTTGTATTGGGACAATACAATACATTACTTTGGTCAGAAACAATAGCCAGATTGTTGTATCAGACCAATACGCTACCTACATGACTTTGGCAAAAATCATTACAGAGTGTTGTATTGGGACAATATGTTATTTTTGCAACAAACACAAGAAACATGGTTGCAATTGCATCTGAATACTTTGGCATATCAAGAACAAAATATAACACATGGCAAATCTTTGTCACATGAACACAAAGACCTGTTAAGAATTAAATGTGTCTTCATCTCATCTTGTCATTCAGTTTAAAAAAAAAAATGGTTTCAAATATAAACATTATTGTCAAATAAACGTTTGGGAATTTCATAGCTCAAGAAAACCCTGTGTACTCAGTCACTTTAGGGGACTTCTATTTTAGGCCAAGCCTTGTTATAAATTAGGCACAAATGAGTGTATCATAACAGTTAATTTAAACGTTCATATCATGTCAGGATCAGAACATGGAGATGCTATCCAGCTAACATGCAGCCAATGCATGACATTCCCGCTCCTATACAACATCTCGTGATCAGAAAACACTGGTACGGTCATAGCATTGCATTATCAACTAACTTCGTCTTTCAAGGCTTCAAATTCTTTATTTTCAATTGAGATATAGGCAAAAGATTGCACTCCAGAGTTTTTACATGCATTTGAAATGCAGAGGCATATCTTGAAAAAGGGTCAAAACTTCACTCCCTTAAGAGAATTTGTACCGCAGAGCTCATTTATAATCAAATATTAATATCTACATTTTCTGCTACATGCTACGGAAAATGATGACTTAAAATGAAATTATGACACATTTTTGAAGAGGCTGAAATGACTTTGGCAGCAGTTGGAGGAATATGTCGCCAGTGGTGAGCGACGTCATTTTGTTCGAAGGCATCTTCTTTTTACAGTCCACCTCTGCATGAACTTGTCAAGACTGCATAACCACGCTTCACAGGGATTAAAAATTGAACACAGTTTAGCATTTTTTCCCCTCGACACTTGGGAGGAAATACTTATACGTGGCTGTAAGGGATGGAATGCAGTATTATAGACCGTATTATAGCCCATGCTTTTTTTAGTATTCGTTTGTCATCTTCAAAATTTGCTTTAGTATTCTATTTATGATACAAATAGTATTTTCTTTTCTTTCTTAATTGGCTATCATTTAGTCCATGACATTTTTCTGCAAAACACAGCTATGCATTGTGGAATAATAGTTCTCATTATGTTACTCATAACAAATTGGTCACTTAGAAAATACGTAGATACATGGTAGTTTACATTTTAATTTAATGTATTCACAATTGCTTAAATTGGAAAGATAGCTTAAATCGAGATTATTAAAGTGGTTACAAATTTGTGTGACCTCCATTACAAAATGTTACAAAGTATTTTTAGCGGGTCTGGTGAAGTTTACTATACAACCCAACATCCATGGCTGATATGATCTAAGGGTGATAACCATACAATTCCTCTATCATCCACAATAAAATAAAGTATTCACTTAAGTTCAAATAGAAACCATTAACAAACTTATATTTTAAAAACTAACTTTGTTACTAGATTGTATCTATTAAAAATTAATAAATTCTGCTTTGAAACATATGGTTCTCAAATAAAAAAAAAAACTTTTTTTTAAAATGGGTGTTTAGAAAGTAAAGTATTGTTTGTGAAATTGATATGTAATGTCACACACAAGGCACAATAGCTACCTTATTTCATATGAACCTGATGCCACGATATTCAAGTTACCAAGAAAATAACCATCTCAGTAAAAACTGCAGATAAAAGAACATAATTTTTTTTTTTAATGTGAATAAACATACTGGTGTTTTTTAAATAAATACGCATAATATTGTCATATGCATAATAAAAAAAAAGTTGATGAGAGGACATACACATATTTCATGATCATATCAGATGTCTTTAGACAAATAGTTTTTACATGGAGCTACAAAGGTAGTATGAAAACAAGTTCATATAAACCTAATGCTTGTTTTATGAAGAAAAAATGTAATAGGTCTCTGGATAAATGTTAGCAAGCATGCACACATGTGAAGGCTAATACACAAATGCACGCACACATGCACACACACATGCACAGACACGCATGCACATGCACACACACACACACACACACAAACACACACACATGCACACATGCATGCACACACACAAACACACGCACACACACAGACACGCACGCACACGCACAGACATGCAAAAGCACACACACACACACACACACACACACGCATGCACACACACACACACACACACACACACACACCTAAATAAACCTGCCTTAATTACACCATCATACAATACATAGAAACAACATATCTGTTAAAATATTCTTAAAGGAATTCAGTCTTTTAAAAAAAACAAGACGCATATTTCATGCCGCGTTCCTGAAGGTGTTCTTGCTTTAAAACGGAGCTATCGGAGCAGATTAGCTCTCGGGAAGAGAGTAGAATTCCTCTGCAGAGACTAGCATGTCGGACATGCCTGAACAATACATGTCTTCTGATTAATTAACACCTTCTTGAAATTGACAATACTGCACGAGCACCAGGAACTGGCATGACACTCTCCATGTTAAATTGTCACTAGAAGTGACTATACATATCCTCAATTGGGGCTCGCTGAAGGCAAAGCTGGAACAGTACCATGTATTATTACATAATGGAATGTTCCGATTTTCGTTAAAATTGCAACGCGAGTGATGATTCGATATGAAAGTGGATTGTAAAAGCTAAGGAGTTGAAAATAGTTTGATTTAAAATAGGTTTAATGAAAATAGTCATAAAGTTTTCATAAATTGAAAGATTTCAAAAGTTTACTAGAAATTCAGGTAGATCAAGAAATAATAAAATAAGACGACAAACCGTTGTCTTGCACAATAATAGTGAAGCTGAAAAATCGATGTATTTTTCTTGCTACCACCCAACAACGCCCTGACACCCTCCCCAAACTTCTTAATGAAGTCATTTGAAATCAGCTAAACTTATTAAGAAAATAGTCAAGAAATAGACTGCTAACTTGCAGCCATCTGGATAGAGTCAAAAGATTGATCAAGTTTAAACTGAAGGATCAGGAAACTTGAGGAGTAAGAAACAATGTCACACATTCACAATTACAAATTATTGGACTAAAATTATAAGTTGATAAAAGGACAATTGAAAGGGTACGTGCATTTTTCAGCTGTTATCAAACATTTATATTGAATTGTTTAAAATGGTTTCAGAGAAAACAGTAACAAATACTGGCTTATACATTTAAATTAACGAAATATATTTTAAGACACGGCTTCAAATAATAATATCATACTAGGTGATCCATAAGCTACCTTCATATTCAATTTCCATATGAAAATATCCTCAAAATGGAAGAAAACTATTGCAATACACTCTTGAAAATTCAAGTGTCAAAATATTGTTTAAAAGTATGAGAAGTAAAAAAAAAGAATAAATTTTAAATAATCATAATAATTTAATGACTCTATCCTTCTTAAGTGCATGAATTAAAACTGTTTTCATATTCCCGATCTTAATAGGAAAGAAAGAGACTGGCCAAACTGGCAACATAAGGAACTCATCACAAAAACGTTTGTGGAGTTAGAAAAGTGCAAGGCTGAGAGAATCAACCAGTTTTGAAATGGAAATGAGTGCGCTCTACCGCCAGACAATGTGAGCTTAGTAACACAAGGGTTAGTTTGGTATCTGGCTGTCCTGTTATTGGTGCATGCTGTAATAATGCCTCTCCAGAAATGCCACACATTGTAGTATTATATGTCAAGAGATCTCAAAATGAAATATAATAAGCATGAAGTAGTATTTACTAAAATATTAAATATTAAATATCAATGAAATACATATAAAATTATCAAAATGAAAATAATTAGCATAGATGAATATCTTGAACAATAGCTATAATACATATTTGGTTCTTGTAATTAAAAGCATAATACTAATCATGAATTTATATGGAATCATATTTATTTAAAATATATGTAGTGGTGAAACTATATTCATGGTTATAATACTTGCTCTTTCTAGCTCTTTTGCTTACCTGAAATTGTAATCTAATTAAATTTCTTATATGCTACTTGAAAATAAATTGTTTGATTTTAACAAGTTGAGCTACTTGCCAATTTACAACAAATTTATAACCAATTTGAGTCAAAGCTTTGAAAAGATAGCAGAATTTTCCACCTTCAAACTAAAAAATAAAATAGGATGAGTTTAGCTGTCAAATGAACCTGCACGCATGAAACTGAAATGGACGAGAATGCGTGCATAACGATTATATGTGCATGTTCTGTCACGTCATGTCATGTCACATGACAATAACACATCAACTATCACAAACAGGTTGGGAAGTCAGTCACACCACAAGCACCAGCTTAGTTACTTCAAATCATAACATCACCCACATTTTCCCAGAATTCTCTTAATTAAATTCATCTCCAAGACTTCGGAATTTAAGCAAATTTGTAGGAACCATGTTTTGGAATTGTTGCCAAAGAAACACGTTATCGACATCACTAATGAGGTATGACAATTGCCACTGTCAGACAGATAGTGTTATAAGACTAGTTTTTTCTTCCAATCTACCTCAGTTTCTTGTTCTGTGAGAAAAAAAGATACACATGTATTTCAAATTTACTCACTTTCAAATACTTTCCAGAAACAATTAAACTCAGAAAGACTCACAAGATCACATTTGATATTTTGTGATTACTTTTTTTTCTACTAAAACATGGATGTGCAATAGAAAGTAAAGTATTTAACTGTCATTAAAGTTGTCTTGATCAGCCACAGTCTACAATTAAGATTCCTCTGTGAATTGTTAACCAACAAAAATAGAAACATCCCAACTAGATTCTTCTGGAACTTTTAGTAACTGGAATATACAAATCCAGACTTGTCAATTTATAAGGAAATTGGATAATCCCATAAACATATCACATGGCATAGAATAGTCATTGGCAATTCATAAAGTGGAACGAGAAGAACATCTTTAAATTTCAGAGGAATATTAGACATTGATAGAGCTCTACATAAACCCTAATGGGTTATTTTTTATTATAATATATCTTTTTTAATTTAATTTAGTTTTAATTGGGGTTTATATGTGCTTTCAAGATTCTTTCACTTATATCATGGCTTGTATATAAAGTTAACATTGACAAAAGAACATTGAATTAAATGTTAGGACTCGTGAAATTCTTTGAAACATCAATATTAATTACTGTCCAATAAAATAGCCACAATTCCAACTGAACATATTTATTTATACTATAGACAGAGATCATTTCACTTTGCATTTAAATCAAACTATGAAAATGTCATCCAACTCTCAATGCTTAATAAAACTATTCTAACAACAAAAATATTGCTGGAATAAATTTTCAAAGGTAACTATTTCTGAACAAACAAATGACTACACGTGTTTGCAATAATTTAAACATGGCTAATATATGAATTTACAATAGGAACACTGTAGATGATAATAATGATGATGATGGAGATGAAGATGATGATGATGATGATGATGATGATGATGATGATAACTTCACTGAACAGGCAAACAAATGACTGAAGATCATTGGTGTTCAGACCCATGGAGTAAAATATATGATAATTCATTGCATATCTTATCCCAATGACAGGCGAGTGAAGCCGTCATTAAGGTAAAAACAAACAACAACTGGCTATTGTTAATATGGATACTGGATCCACATTTTCATTATCCATGGAAAATATGCAAACTCCTTGTATCGTTATCGTCTCGTGTTTGCAGTTTTACGACATAATATCAGAATCTATTCATAAAGGATCTTACAAGGATGTTTTGAAATGCTTTTTCATTTGAGAAGGATATTGCAATCTTAATATTCTGAAATGTATTGCTTTTCCCATAAATTTTAAGAACTAGATGCCCAATCCTTCAAGAAGCAATCATAGATCATCGTCTTAAACGTGTAAATAAATGTATACGCATATGCATAAAAACATCTCTTGAGCTTCATTTAAAGTAGGAAAGTGAAATTATTGTTCTGTTCCTGTATTTCGAAATATTCCCTGTCGAGCCAAATTTACATTAACACAAATATGCAAAATTGACATGGAGAGTAATAAATTTAGAGTAATTTGTTCAGACGCCATAGGACAATTTTCTCTCATTTTAACCCTCTGAGAAATTGAAATTTTAGGCCACGAAAAAATAATTGAATATCCTTTCAGAAATTGATTAGATAAGAACTATAGTGGATCCATAACATAGTACATCCACACATTTTTAACACTTTGCATTTATAATAACTTTTTCTTCCGATATTTTTTATGAAAATTTTAATTTCTGTAAAATGATATTCAATTTTATGCACTTGTAAAAAGCAGGAAATGGTAAAATTTAAAATTAGGAAAGAAGACAGTTTTTAAATGCCACTTAATCTTGAGATGTAATAAAGCCAAACAAGATACAGCATGTAGAAGTAAGCTGCAGTCATTGCAAACATGTAGGAAAATGCAAAGGACAATTATGTTAAATTGTCACTGTATGTCATCTAACACAGGTTATGCTATACAGATATAGTACAGATACTGCATTTCTATGTACCATATTGCTGATGTGTTCTCAAACAGGACATAGGATATTCAATAAACTCCAATTGGATATGTGATTCTGGAAAACAAAAACAATGACGATGTTTGAGGCAATGTGACAAGTTCAGTATATGCTACAAGGTTGTAACATTTCTTTGGAAAAAATGGTCGGAAGATATTTTCAAAACATAAATGTAACAAAAAATAAGTGCACTTTAATACCACACTTTTCTAAGATGAAGATATGAAAAGTAGCTATTTCTAGAAGAGGGAATGTAGCAAAGATTGTGATAAGGCTACTGTTCAGATGACAATATCCTGGTAACATATGGCCCATTTTGCAAATTATCATAAATTTATGAGGGTGGCTTCTACTCCCTTTAGTGAATATTATATTTCCAATCCAACAGATATCATTGTCTGACATTTGCTGTAATTTTTCTGTTCATTATGAGGTTCTGTGGACATGTACTTTATAATCCTTGGCATAAAACAAGTCTCATCTGTTTTAATTTGTATTTTCTTGACACATTTGGCAAAGACAGTTGGCACAAAAGGACATTGTTCAGAAAAAGTTAAACTTTCTTCCTTTGCATTCAAAACAAGGCATACGATTAGAGATAAGTTGTGAACACTTGTAGCCAATCAGATTCTTTCAACATAGATCGCCCACTACAAGTTGGAGGAAAATGATGACTGTAAATTCAATGAGGTAGTCATTGAAAATAAAATAATGTGAACTTAATTAACTCACAGGGACAATATGCTTACAATTACAGTCAGACCCCATTATAATGCTCTCTGTTGTACCAGTTTCTCCACTTACCATCAACCTTTAAACTTTACGGATTTCATTATATACTATAAAGGCATACAATCACGGTTGATAGACCTAGATAATGACCAAACGAATTTCAGTCTGAGACTATTTACGTTT